>APFE030168762.1:545-195168 GCA_000404065.3 Pinus taeda
ACAGACAGTCACATCAAAGAACACCAGATATAAGGTGGAAACCCAATGTGGGTGAAAACCACCTGCTGCAATATGTCTCTATCTTCTTCAAATTAGAAACTCCTTTTACAATGGTCTTGTACTGGTGCAGTCCTTTACCAGTACGCAGGCTGCAACCTGCAGAGAGCTACAACTCTCTCTCGTTTTCCAGTCTCTCCTGGAAGGGAGCTACAACCCCCTACTTTTCTTTTACAAGGACCACTTTTCATAAATTTTCAAACTGGATCCATAAGCATCAAATGATCATCAAGTATAAGAGAATCACCCAGTCAACTGTAGTAACCAGATCAACAATAATAGGACCAAACCCAGAACACAACAATGATAAACAAAGATTTTTAAGAGAAGTAAGCACCCTGCTCAACTGCTCGCCTGCTTACGTAAGCACCCTGCTCAACTGCTTGCCTGCTTACAGTACTCACCCTGCTCAACTGCTTGCCTGCATACAAGTACGCACCCTGCTCAACTGCTAGCCTGCATACAAGTACGCACCCTGCTCAACTGCTAGCCTACATACAAGTACGCACTCTGCTCAACTGCTAGCCTGCGTACCTCGCTCCAAGTCCATTGAACTGCCTGCGGTCATCCGCACCTGAAGCCCTTCTGTGCCTGCGTACCGGCGCACCTGAAACCCTTCTGTGCCTGCGTACTGGTGCACCTGAAACCCTTCTGTGCCTGCGTACGGGCGCACCTGAAACCCTTCTGTGCCTGCGTACCGGTGCACCTGAAACCCTTCTGTGCCTGCGTACCCGCGCACCTGAAACGCTACGCTCCTGCGTATGTACGCACTTTTCTCTCACTGTACCTGCGTACCTTCGGGCATAGATGATTTCAAGACTTCAGAAAGAACCCAGACAGTCAGATCTACAGATCTGAACATGCGTCGAAGAGATCTTAGTCCATCAGTAGATTCGCCTTATTTAGATATAGACTAGATCTTGCCCTCATAAGATATTCAACCAAAAACATACTTAAGCCAAATGATCTCCTTTGCTTTATATAGGCAAGCTCTTCCTCAAGTCAAGGATCATGGGGCTCAATAATAATAATAAAATAAACAATACCACGGGCCAAAACCATGATAACACAATACCGTCGGCTAAATACCATGAGAAAACCCCATGTGTGGGTGCTTAACTGCCTTGAAGTGTGTGCACTGGGGGTACGCACCCAATGAATGGGTATCCTGCGGGTATGTACGCACTTTATATAAGACATGCCTACGTGTACGCACCTTTTGAATGGTGTGCTTGCGTACTCCTTATTTTCTTCAATATTTGAGAGTTGTTCATCAATGTTTGCTATTGACCTGTTGTACAGTGATCCATCACCTGTATGGGTTGCCATCAAGGACAACACTTTAGCCATAATGCCAACATTTCTACCTATCCTATATAATCAAGTTCTCAAAAATTGAATGACTATTTTTGTACAGATGGAACTTGATATCCGGTTCAACTTGTCCTAATCCACAAGCATATTTCCACTACGGGAAAATAAAAATTACTTGAACAATAATCCTCTCAAACTCAGCCCCCATCATCGACGGAAAACAACATTATGCAGTGAATGGTGTTTCTTATGTGTGTTCCAAAACACCATTACAGCTTGGAGATTACTACAAAATAAGCGGAGTGTTTTTCGCTGGTCGGATTCTTAATAGTCCCAACGTTACATTATCTTCTCACAAGGAAATGACTATGATAAATGTGGAATACCACTTTTTCGTTGAGAATCTGAGAATAAAATAAAAGGGTCGTGACCGAATTCCACTGGAAATCACTACCATTAGAGGGTAATTCGGAAGTATTGAGGACCTTACCTATTGAGGAGGTACGTACAAGACTACAGAGTGTAGTCAAGGTCTAAGAAGGAGAACAAGTAGGAAAATTTGAGGGTTTTCCCATTATAAATGGGGCTACGATTTTACAAACCTTAGTCAAGGCCTCAATGCCTAAATCTTGTAAATTGGTTATGGAAGTGGAAACATCCTCCAACATAGTACATTTATTCACGAACCCTAGATTTGAAACATATTCATGTGGTTGAACAGGGTTCTCTAACTAGGTTGTTAAGGGATTTGGAGGCCAACTAAAGATCTTCATCCTGTAATTGATACATACATTTAGAAGTATTGAAGTGCTTGACCGTGTGTTTTAAGAGACAAAATATAGAAAGAGGGAGTGCACGAGACCTGATATTTTGGTATTTCTACGTGAGCACTTCGTTCCAAACTCTACAAACCATGGATGTCGAGAGAAAATTCCGCAGCCCCACTAGTAGTGTCAAGATGAGGAGGGACAACTATTCCTTTGGCTTCTAGCAATCTCTACGTTTCTCTCCATTTTTTCACCTTTGGTTATGGGCTCCCCATTACCAAATCAATTGAGCGAGTAGCAAGAATAGGAAATCCACCCTTTGCTTATAGGCTCCGCTCTACTAAATAAATCAAGTGATCTCCATGTTGCTTTCCATTTTTTTCCCTTTGGTTATGGGTTCCCATCTATCAAAGCAATTGAGCGAGTAGAAAGAATACGAAATCCAAAGGGGTATGGCAAACTTGTGTGTATTGCACAAATTATTTAATAACTATAGGAAAATACATTTAGATGACTTGAAAAAGAGTTTGAAACAAAACAATTTTTGATTGTGCAAAATATATAAAGGGTATTAGAGTTACAATTGGTTCTAGTTTAGAAGAATTAGTTTTTTTCCAGTTTCATTTTTTACATCCATTACTATTATAGCAAAGGTTAATGCATATTTTATATTAATATAATACACACAAATTATTGAACAACTATAGGAAAATACGTTCGGATAACTTGAAAAAGAGTTTGAAACCAGATAACTTTTGACTGTGCTAAAAATATAAAGGTTCTTAGAGTTACAATTGGTTCTCATTTAGAATAATTATATTTTTTTAGGTTTCATTTTAATATTCATTACTATTGTGGAAAAGGTTAATACATATTTAATATTAAGATAATACACACAAATTATTGAACAACTATAAGAAAATACATTTAGATGACTTGAAAAAGAGTTTGACACAAAACAACTTTTGATCATGCAAAATACATAAAGGGCGTTAGAGTTACAATCGTCTCTCATTTAGAAGAATTAGAATTTTTGTGGATGCATTTTTTTTATATCCATTACTATTATGGCAAAGGTTAATGCATATTTAATATTAAGATTTCTATGTAAGGAGTGAAAATATTGTTAGGAGGATGTATTAAGTTTGGGTGACATAAGATCCATAAGCATCAACAAAGGAAATATATGCAATATCACATAGTAGTGTGAGAGATCATGTTGGGATGAAGATACTTTTGACAAAGGGTGTTGTGCTTATTATTTTGGATCATCTTCATTAATGGTTCCTCTAAGGGATATTAATAATATCTTCACCTATGGAATGGTATGTTTATATTTTTATCATGAGACGAACTAGATAAAGTGATGAGTGACATTGATTTTCATCTTCTATAATTCATGTAATATATCATAAAAAAGGCTCTTTGCATGTCCACCTACTTCTCTAATTATTTTCCATAGAAAAACATATAATATTTATGATTAGTTTCCATAATATATCTAAAGGGTCTATTATCCATGTAAATATGCAAGTCGTTTTAAAGACATAACTATATGGAAGAGGCCATTTACCTTTAGGCCTAAGATATTTATTGAAGAAAACGTTGATATGGAGGGCCATGACTATGGAATACTTCCATTTTCTACAAGATATAATATCTACACTAGTGCAAAATTGGGTGTTAATTTAATTTACTCTATGTTGGGATACATGTTGGCTTGATAGGGCCTGACCCAGGACTAGTCGTGAGATAGCCAAACAAATCCCTAAACTATTGGCCCTTTCGGAAACAACCAAAGGAGCGTGGACTGAGGTCTCACCCAAGGTAGTATGGGAGGGTGCTGGAACCAAGTTTCGCACCCTTGGGATGTCTTGATGGGTCTTGGAAGGCCCGCGATCCCACTCTAAGCGCTGCGCTACTTCCGCACAACTGTCTGTCCAGTGCAACTACCTTCGCGTGGCTTAAATGAAGAGTGCGAATGTTCTTTACCATTTACTATGCTTATTATTATTATAGATCTCAAATTAAATTAAGTGGGCCAATGTTCTTTGCCATTTACTGTGCTTATTATTATTATAGATCTCAAATTAAATTAAGTGGGCCTAATACTATCATTTACCATTCAACATAAACAGGCATGAGCGCAATCATAAACTGTAAACAGATGCATAAACAGAAATATAGAAACAGATATGCGATGTCCAAAAACCAACTTATCTTTATTAATTCTTTCTCCAATTAAAATCCACTTCCTACCCTGCACACTCAGCTACAGGGTTTTGCGCACACAACTGCGGACTCTACCAGGCCTCTATAGACACAACTGCAGAGCCTATTCTTACTACTACCAACCACGACTCAGACTTACAAACTCAGAGCGAATTTCGTGTTCAAAAACCCATATCACTTCCGATCAGAATTAAAAACTACTTTCTACCCTTAGAGCCTTGCTCTATTTATACATTCCCATGGTAAATGGACCATGGGTAGGCCGACAAATTCTATATGAAATTACAATATTTTAGGGCAGACTACCCTAGACTCTTGCACTTTTCACCTACATTTTGCATGGTATTTACATCACATTGACCCAAAACTAGGTTTTAAGCCCAAAAAATCCACTATGGGGGGATCTTCTGCCCAACGGGCCCCTGACACAGTCATCGTGACTCATCCTGAGTCACTCGACTGGTTCGGGGATCTTTGCGCGAAGTCCATCCAGGTGTGCCTGCATGTTGCGAAGGTCTGCAACTCACCATACTATCGTTGTCTGGATTTTCTCCCTGTCTACTTCAGAATCATCTGCATCTAACTTGATCCTCTATTGTGATGTCGGCTTCCAGTACCTGTGTTTATAGTCCCGCACCTTAGTCTAGCTCCTCGGGTCACAAAGACTGTAGTTTGGTCAGTTGGCCAGAAAACCGACCCACCAGTGTAGGGCTTCAGATGACTGCCATTTACTTTTCCTGGGAAGGGATCTCCATTAAGTTTGTCTAGCTAGACTACACCACCGTCTATGGCCTCCTTTACCACATATGGTCCCAACCAATGCATTCTGAATTTTCCAGGAATTTTTTTGAACTTGTTGTTATACAACAACATTAAATCATTTACCTTGAACGTGTGCAACTTGATATGGCAATCATGCTAAGATTTTTCGTGCTGTTTCTGTACCTGCTGATGGAATTTCGCTAGAAATCGCTCTTCCTCAAGTTCTTCCAATTGCGCGAGCCTTTCTTCCAAGGCTTCCCAGTCTACCATGCCTATCATCGCTGCTATCCGCAAACTGGGTATAATGTATTCCATTGGCATGACTTCTTCTGTGCCATAGACTAACCTGAAGGTTGTCTAACCCATGAATTTCTTGCACGTGGTTTTGAATGCCCATAATACGGCAGGTATGTGCAAGTCCTAGTCGTTTCACTGTGAGTTACATACTTTGGTCAACGTAGTCTTCAAAATCTTATTGAATACTTTTACTATCCCATTAGCTTGCAGATGGTATGGCATACTTTGCTAATGATACACCTGGAACTCCTTGGTGAGTGCGTTGATAGTTTCATTAAGGAAGTGCATTCCGCGATCAGTCATTAAAATTTTTGAGCATCCAAACCAAGTCAACACATTGTCGAATAAAAATTTCGCAGCTGTGGCGACCATGCAGTCTTTAATCGGCTGTGCTTATGCCCATCAGGTTAGGTACTCCGTCGTGGTGATGATGTAGTGCGCACATGTCTTCCCCTGAGGTTTGATTGCTCCCACAAAGTCTATTGCCCATTTTTGAAATGGTTGTAGTGTCATATGTGGATTGAGTGGCATCTCATCCCTTCATGATGGTTTTCCAGTTCTTTAACATACGTCACAAGCCCGATAGTATGCTTTCGAATCTTGATGTAGGGTTGGCAACCATAGCCCACTGCAGAGAATATTTCGTGCCATCGCTCGGCTTGCATAGTGTCCTCCTATAGCCCCCTCATGTGCTTCCATGAGGATCTAACCTTGTTCAAATTTAGGTACATATCTTTGTAATATTTCATCGTTTCCCATTTTGTAGAGGTGCCCCGCAATGATAGAAAATTCCACCGCGCATACCACCAATTCCTTCTTCTTTTGCACTGAATATTCCAGTGGTGCAGCTCCTGTGGTTAAGAAATGGATTATATCTTCTAAGTGGCCATCTGCGACACGCACTGCATAGAGCTATGCATCAGGTAGTCCTTCCTCCAAAGTTGTTGGCTCCTTGCTGTTCTCAATTTGTGATAGGTGATCTGGTCCTGCATTTAGGAGTCCTGATTTTACGATGACCTCGAAGTCATACTCTTCAAACAGTAATAGCCATCTGCATATGCGCCCCCCCAACACAAGCTTGTTCACCAGGTATTTCAAAGTGGAATGATCGGTATACATCTTGAAGTGCCCACCAAGTAAATAATGGCAATATTTCTGGAGTGTGTATACCATTGCCAATCCTTCGCGTTTAGTAGTCAAATAGTTATTTCGGGTTTGGAAAACCATCGACTCATGAACGTGATCGAGTGATCCACGCCTTCCGCACCTTCCTGTGTAGGTATAGTGCCCAACGCAATACATGACACATCAACATGCACATGAAATTCGATGTCCCATTTTGGAAAAACTAAGATGGGAGCGAATGCCATTTTCCTTTAGAACCTCCAAACTTTTCTTACATCATCATTCCAACAATATGTAGCATACTTTTTCAATAACTGTTCATTGGTACTGTTATCTGTGCATAGTTCTTAATAAATTTTCTATAGTAACCAATGTTCCCCAACGTGGCGGGTAGTTGTTTGACACTTCGCGGTGCTTCCAGATTAAGAATAATGGAAATCTTTGCAGGGTCCACCATCAGACCTTGTTTGCAGACCACATGGCTGAGTATATTTCCAAAGGGGATGAGGAAGGTGAACTTCTTAAGATTCAACGCAATCCGGTGTCATCAGCAAGTATATAGCATCAACTGTAAGCTTGCTATATGGTTTTTAACTAACCCAAATACAGTCCAATCATACAGATAGACCTCCAAAAACTTGTGGATAAATTCTTTGAATGCGGCCACCACTACACACAAAAATACCGTTGGTGCGTTCTTCAATCTAAAGGGCACAACAGTCTATTGAAAGCAGTCCCTTTTGGTTGCGAAGGTTGTCTTGCTCCTATCTTCTGGCACGATCTTGATCTGATGGTACCCTAAGAAGCCATTCGTGAATGAGTAAGCTTCTTGTCTGCCAACATTCTCTAATACTTCATTTGTAAATGGTGTCAGGAATGGATCATGAACACAAACATCATTAAGCTTCCTAAGGTCCACGCATATTCGAATTTCGCCCTTTTGTTTTTTCTTTTGCACTACCATAGGAGTCACCCAGTCTTCGCGGACCTTTTCTTTATACTTCGGATTCAAATGGTAAGTTCATTGCTTAACTGGCTTCGCATCTGGTTTCAGAGTAATATTCATCATCCCTAAGTCACTAATGATCCCCTTTAAATCCGTGATTTTGGTCGAGAACAAATATTGATATTCACGGAGTAACTTAGTGACCTTATCCACTGTAACATCGTCCCAATACTCCCCAAGCATCGCGTACTTCGGCTCTGCATCAGTACCAGTGTTTACCTACTTTGTTTTCAGCAGCGCAGTGATGTCGGTGTCCTCAATTGATGGTCCTCGAACTTTGCGACTCCCTTTAGTTTCTAGAATATTAATGTTGCGGGAGTCATCATCATCCTCCTCTACTTTTATGTTATAACATTCTAGGGCATGGCTTATCTGGGTTTCCCATGCTATTTGAACTACTTACTATGGTTCCTATAGTATTTTGAAGATTGTGGCTTTCATGGTTTGCAGCGCGTTGTCAACAGTATCTAACCATGGGTCTTCAAATGTGAATGTTAACAAAAATCCCTCACGTAAGACATCCCATTCGCCCGTACCATGTCGGAGTTCTATCTCGGTATACCAGTTCATGGGTATGACATCCAGGGTATGGTGGATAAGTGTACCCATTCAGGCTGAGGTTCTTCTCCATAGGCCTTGGTCCATTTTGTGAGGCGCGTGCGCAGGTCATCGCATCCATCGTATCTATCTGCTATTTGTAGTTCCAGTTTCCCAAACCGTAACCGCATCATCCTCCTGCAGCCACTCCAATTTTCAAAATTTCCTTGATGTGTTCCCCACCAATGCGCAGGTGTCACACGCAACACCCACTTCAGTGCATTGAACTGCTGGTGCTCCGGTATGGCTCTCTCAAACTTGCTCAAGAATTGATCCACCGCTATCAATCCATCATATGTTAGTAGATCTCGGGCCTAGGTTATTACGCAACATAGTGATTTAGTCATCATGTTGCAATTTAGCGTTGTCACTTCGTTCAATCAATTGTGCTAGTGTTTGTCTTCTTCATCTGAATCCGAGGTGCAGGAACCCGCATGCTCCCACGAGATCCTTCCATCTGTAGTTGGATTCACCCACTCCTGATCTTGTGCCATTATCTTGTAGATACAATCCAACTCATCATCGTTGCCATCGTCAGGCATAGTTTCAGTGTAGTGCTCTCCTTCAGCTGGGTCTAGCGGAATTACTATGTGTAGATAATTTTTCTCGAATATCATCTTCTGCTTCTTCAAGTTGATGACCCCATTCATGTCAATGGCCCAGTCTATTCCTAGCAATGCGGGATAAGGATTGTTGTCATCAAAAATCTCTATCACTTCAAAGCCTGTCTGTGTGCTCACGCCTTCGATATCCACTATTACCCCTTACAATCTCCCCATGGGCAAAATTTTCTATTGGTTTTTCATCCATAACTGAATTGGGGACCACTACAATGTGGGCCTGCCCATGCATTCCCATGTCTGTTTGGGTAATACATTCGCATCCGAACCCAAGTCCAGGATTACCTGATCCATTTCATATTCGCCAATCTGTGCTGTCAATTTCATTTCCCTCCCAGTGCGTAATGCATGCTTTCCCAGTTTCTGGACTATGCACGATTCACTCGACCTTGCACACCTAGTAATTAGCTCTTATAGTCCTTTAACTACCTTATTATCGTGCAGAAATTTCATGCATGTCTCTAAAAAGGTAGTAAGCATAGAAGGATCCATTCCCAGCTCTAGTTGATCCTTACTACTTGAAGCATAGGCCTCCGTGAAGCTCTTCTTAGCTTCCATAACCATCTCCCTTGCACGTTCCAAGTCAAACTCAGGTTCCTTTGTAGGGGCCTTGTGAACCCATGTATCTTCCTCAGGTTGCTTCCCCTTATCTTCCCATGTAGTCACACCACTTCTAAGCACCACGTTAACATTGCGGTCTTCTTCGCGTGGTTCAGACTTTATCTTTTGGACATTCTGGTTCGGAGTAGGCTATAGTACCCCCTTCTCGTGCATTTGTGCGATCAACATAGGACAATCTACCATTTGATGATCAAACTACTCAAAGTATGAACAAGATATTCTCGTCGGGTTGGTACAATTGCGAGCGTAGTGCCCTGGTCCTTCGAAGTTGTAACAGATTAGTTGTCTACGGCCCCTTCCTAGCCCCATCCCTCCTCATCCTTGAAATCCACTGCGCGCCATTCCACTGTTGGGTGAGGGCTCATGCTTTTGTTTGCATTCGATAAGCTGGGGTTTGCTCAATTATTAACTCATAGCTCCGACATGTATGCTCATCGTGCCCTACTGATCTACAGAAGTTACAAAACATCTGCTGCGGAGTCTGTGTATACTGCTGCAATAGGTGAAAGTTGTCCGTCGTGTGCTTTCCTCCCACTTGGCAGATTGTGCACCAGAGCGCGAGTGCCGCACTTAGCCCTGCTTGCGCCTCTAGTCTCAACGGCATTCATCCCCCTCCTGCCAAGTAGTTTGCGAATACTAGACATTGATCCTTGTCATCGCCCTAGCCTTTACATTTTATGCACCGCACTTTTTCATGTGCCTCTGATTAGGGTGCCCTATCCTGATTCAAACTCTGCATTTCCAAGCATAGGTTTTGTAGTTGCGCATGGATCCGTTGGCCTCCAAATCCCATATCCTGTATTGGTGTTTCATGCAACCTCATCACCATTTCTATTGCTTTTGCCTTGGTTGAAAGCTTCTGCTGTGACAACATCGTCCTCAAGTGTGGTGTGAAAGACGCCACAAACCACGTGTGGTGTTGCGCATTCATTAGCGTCATATTAGCCTCACGGATCATACTCTTTAGTCCCTAATCTAGATCCCAAGGGGTCTCACCTAGAAGCATCACGATCTCTTTAAATCTGATAATTGATTGTGTCTCTGATTTTGGCCAGCTAAATTCTCTATTCAGTGCATTTTGGATCTCCACTATTCTTTCATTTGGGTGATCATTCAAGTGCTTGATACACTTGGTCAGTGCGTGATACTGCAACATGCTCACCAATGTGGCCTTCTTAAAGTTTTCATCCGTGAATCCTTGGGCTTCCCACACTGCTATTACCATGAACCAGAACTAGTCTGGATCCTCATTCCCTACTCCTTTGAATAAGAGTAGCTTGATCGCACTTGCCATGCTGAACTACAGGTTTGGCGGAGGTGGGGTGGTTAACGATGGAGGTGAAGTAGGTGAAGTGGGTGAGGGTGTAATTGGAGGTGATAACTGTGGAATGTGCTGCCTTATCAAACTGACCACACTTCTCAGGGAAACCCGAGTGCACTCTTCCTTGATCACTCATGGAGGTGAAATTAAAGGATTGTTTCCTAACCCTTCCATCCCCTTATAGATCTTCTCCGCATCGTTCCAATCATTAATGTATTCGCATAACCCGCTTCTCACATAACAACATCTTAATCTAAGTATTAAGGGATTTGATGTACCTACCTCGTGGTCCCTTGAGAAAATGTCGTTTTGCTTCGCTATAGCTCATGGTTGTATCTATCACCAACTCAGTGATAAACCCCCCTATTATTTGGTTGAGCCAATGGTCCACGGCCCGCGCAATCTTATCTTCTGATGCCTCTAGTTTGCGTACTAACTTCAGAGTCCACACTATTGGTTGATCAAGCTTGTACCTTCCCTGGCTATTGTCTAACCTCACGATCCAATCATATAGCTCTGAAGAGAAGGTTGCGAAGAAGATCTTGTGGATTTCCATATATACGTAGTGATCCAACCACCTGTTCTCGGATATTTGCAGAGTTTTATTTTCTTGTGTTAAGAACTCGTGAATTTTCTGATCCAACCAATCTTCAATTTCCTTCTTCGTAGGGTTCCAATGTTCTAACATCAAACATCCCTTAGGTAGATCCTGGTCCCGACAATGGAATCATTTGTTGGCTTGATGGGGCCTGACCCAGGTTTAGTCATGAGTTAGCCAAATAAATACCTAAACTACCGGCCCTTTCGGCAACAGCTCGCAGAGCACAGAATGAGGTCTCACCTGAGGTAGTATGGGAGTGTGCTAGAACCAAGTTTCCGCACCCTTGGGATGTCTTGATGGGTCTTGCAAGGCTCACGATCCCACTCTATGCGCTGCGCTACTTCCGTGCAACTGTTTGTCCAGTGCAACTACCTTCGTGTGGCTTAAATGAAGAGCGCGAATGTTCTTTACATTTTACTGTTCTTATTATTATTATAGATCTAGAATTAAATTAAGTGGGACCAATAATTTCATTTACCATTCAACATAAACAGACAAGCGTGCAATCATAAACTGTAAACAAATGCATAAATAGAAATACAAAAATAGACATGTGATGTCCCAAAACCAACTTATCTTTATTAATGCTTTCTCTAGTTACAATCCCCTTCCTACCCTGCATAATCAGCTGCAGAGGTCCATGCACATAGCTGCGGACTCTACCAGGCCTCTGCGCACACAACTGCAGAGCCTATTCTTACTACTACCAATCACGACTCAGACTTACAGACTCAGAGCGAATTTTGCATTCAAAAACCCATATCACTTCGGATCAGAACTAAAAACTACTTTCTACCCTTAGAGCCTCACTCTATTTATACATTCCCATGGTCCGCGGACCATGGGTAGGCCGACACATTCTATATTAAATTACAATATTTTAGGGTGGACTACCCTAGACCCTTACACTCTGCGCCCGCATTTTGCGGGGTCTTTACATCACATTGACCCAAAACCGGGCTTTAAGCCCCAAAAATCTGCTATGGGGGGATCGCTGCCCAACAATACATGCATCACCATATCATACAAGAAATTCCTAAGAATATGAGGGTATAAGGTAGAGATATCACACCAAGCCCAAGATTTGTTAATTTCATGGTATCTCGTTTGGATGAAATTTCCATTCCTCAATTGCATGCTCATATTAATAAATGACAACCACTAAACTAATGTGGTAATGTATTTGGAATTTCCTTGAAAAAAAATAACTTCTTGTTTGCCCCTTTTCCGTAGTGAAAGTATATTTCTTTCTTTAAACTCTCCTGGGTTAACCAAAAAATAAATCTATAATTTCAATGCAAATATGATAATAACCAAGCTCAATTTAATTTTTTCTCTGTATATGGTATCACTTGTGTAATTTGAATTGATATATTAAATTTATTGAAGTGTCTTTACTAATCCTAATAGGTAGAACTAGTGGGCTACAATTCCAATATGAACAAATATCATTCCATTGTGGAGATTTATATATTTAGAAGTCACTAATAAGAATTAGTGCTTGATACGTTTCTCAAGAAAGGAACCTATTGGATTAACTAGAAAAACAAAATGCATTGAGGTATAAAATAATTTCCATGCACATCATAGAAATATGCTACTTCAATAATATTTGTCCTCATGCCATTGATAAAAAGTTCCCCTATTAACTAACTGATATTGTGATTGTTAAGTTATTTGATAAATTGGAATATATAAACCACTAATTATGCATGCTTTTTATTTCAATGTTTTTAATAATAAAGTGTCAAAGGTTTAGTTAAGAGCTAGTATCAATCAGGATTAGTTCAATTGGTAAATTCTCTTGCAAAATAGTTCATAGAGCTCTCAATACAGAATCTTATTAATTCCCTTATGGTTACTAGTTGGTATTTTAGTTTCTAGTTACTATTGTGCTCCATTTGAAGACCAAGAAAAGGGGGTAAATCTATGGAGACTGACAATGTACCACCAGCCTCCCTTAGCACTTTTGACACATTGGTGAGTGAGGGAAAACATTTTAAAAAAATGAAATGAACAATAGCTCATTTACTAAGTAATAGCCAAGTATTAATAATATATAAGATATATATGATCAAATATAACAGAGCCATTTGTAACACCCACTCGCTAACAATTTTATGTTATGACTAGTTATTATCCCACCTACTAAAAGATTGATCGTTTGGTAATTTCTTGTTGGTATTAATAGTATACATACAAGGTATGTGTATGCTATCTACATACCCATAACTCACATGGATATACTAGTATTCTATGGTCTATTATGCCAAATGATTGATTAATGATTAATCTTATGATTAGCGTTAAGATTGATTATGCTTTTAAGTATAACCTTATGAATAATTTAATATTCAATTAATTTTGGTCCTCTCATGAGTCTTTGACTTTGATTAAATAACTAAATTTTTATTATTATTTATCATGTATTAATTCTTATTATTTGGTGGTGGTGGTGGGGGGGAGGGGGCCGTGAATGTCAGATATGGGACTTAAAGAATGCGTAAGTGAATCATTAATGGGGAATAAATATTTTGGTGAAGTAGATGGAATAAGTCTTCGAAGGAGAGGATGGCGAGAAGGAACTCTAGTCATTTTGTCATATTTGGGTTTGTTGAAGTTTTGGGGAGAGAGTAGAGGAATAAAGTTGAAAGATTTTGGATACTAAGGTTTCTCTAAGGAGGCTAAGGGAGGTGATAGGAACTTGATGATTTGATCACACGGTTTGAAAACATTATGCGTGGAAATTAGGGCTTGGGAACAGAGGGTTAGGGAACTTGTGGAGGTTCCTTAGGGCTAGTATGTCAGAAAGTTTGTTCCTAGTTGGTTGGGTCACAAATTCAATCAGTTGGGCTTGAAGGTAATGGCAAGGAAAGAGGCTTCATGTACTTCACTAATTCCAATCTTCTTTCTCTGCATACTTTTTGCATTGAACCGAGCATATTCTGCAACAAGTGTTATTTGAAGAATTACAAGTACTATAATTGAATTACAAGTACTAGAATTGAATTGATAAAAAAATTTAGATATTATAACTACATTTCATTGTTTCTAAAGGTCTAGGGTCATGTTATACGGCAAAAAAACTTGTGACCTTTTTGGTGCTATGGTTTTGATTATTGTTTTTCCAATGTAATGAAGGCCTCGTCAAATTATACAACCATGTTATTCACTGTATGTTGATATAATTTGAGTCCAAATAAAGGATTCACAAGGATTACTTAATTTAATGTGACTACATTAAGGAAGAATGTAATGGCATTAACAATGACAGGTGTAAAGAAGGGAGCTATTTTTTTATTATAAAAAGTATAGATGACAGAGGTGCAACTGTGTTTACAATTATAAATTTTCTGAACATTGACCTTAGAATTGCTGGAAAAACCAGTGAAAATTGTTTCTTTAACATCCAATGATGAAATTTTGAGCTACAGTTATTGCATTCGCATTCATGACTATGAAGGATGGAATAAATTCACAGTTGAAGAGGCTTGGTCAAAATTTTGGAGGAAGCTATAGTAAATAATCATCTTGATATCCAAGTTAGTAGATAACTAGAATCGATTTACCAATCACGTGAATTCCCTTCCATCCATGAGGCCTATATCTTAGAACTATGATTCAAATAATTTCTAAAATATTCCATTTTTAGTAGCATCTATCAGAGAAATCTATGGCTGAAAATTTCCATCTTCTTATGGTCCCTTGTTAAATGGAAAACCTTAACTTGGAATAACATTCAGAAATGAAATCATAGGGACATCCTTTGTTATTTTTTGTTCCTTCATGATGCTAAAATTTGGATCACTTCTCCAAGACTTCTCCCTATTGCAATCATCTATTGATAAATCTACAAGCTAGCATGACAAGATAAAATTGTGATCTATCTAGTCTCCCTTGCATTTTTAACAATTGGAGGGCTTATCCTTTTAACAATCCTAACTTGAACCTCATTTGCAATACACTTCTATGTGTCCTCTTGCAGATATTTGGAAAGAGAGGAATTATCACATATTCAAGAATCCCTCCCTCCTTCAAAACTTTCATTTGATCATAGTTGAAAACAATGTAAAGGAATCAATTGTCATGCAGGCCTCAATAGATAAAGACTGACACACCTTATGTGAGGAGGTCCTCCTCCTTTATAGTCAGTTACCTATTTAGGAATTAATACTTCCCCCTTCTCTTCTCTGCTACAATTTCCATTCCGTCCTCTTGGATCCCTCCTCCCCTTAACTTTCTAAATATCAACTTTTTATGACACTTGAAAAGGTAACCCAAGAAAGGTGGGATATGGGCATATCTTCATGGATAATTCAGGATCCCATACCTACATTTATATATGTTTTGTGAGAGATAATAGTAATAACGTAGTAAAATTGAAATCCCTGCAAGATGTACTGCTAATTTCCTAGACTAAAGGCCAGACAAAAATTATGGGGTGAGAGATTCTCAACTTGTTATAAAAATAATCAAAATAATCCTAGAATCCACCAAAATTAGAAGAGTGTCTTGTATTTTTGATACATGAAATCCTACTAATATGACTATGATTTCTCCTTCCTTCCATTTTGATGATCATAGAACGGGAAATAGAATTACATATAAATTAGATAATCATGTAAGTGTATCATCATATTTTCAAATATTATCCTCATGGAAGCCCTTTGAAGACTCCCCACTCAAATAATAATGTTGTACCATATCTAAAAAATAAAAATGTCCCTTACCAATATATTTTTATCTTATTCCTTCATAATATTTGTTTGTAATTCTTAGTATTTCATTGGCATACGTAACCCAATTTTTAGGTTTTGGTTTTGATATCAACAAGAGGAAACATGTCCTCTTATATTTTATAAAGGTTGACATTCCAGGTTAGATCTACCTTTCCCAATGACATATAAGCCTATATCACTAGGTAATAATATGTACTCCATGTTTTCGCGAAGCATAAAATGTTTGCTCCATAAAGAGAAAACTTAGCAAACAAATTTTATGCGACATAAATCCATGACAGTTCTAAAAATGGGTTGATAATGTCCTAAATTCCAAATCATTGGTCTCTATCCCTAATAATAGTGTTACATTTCCCATTCAATACCCATTTTCCTTCATTTATGACTTCATTTGTTATTTGAACTTAATCCATGTCTTATAGATATAAGAAACATTTTTGAGAGATCATATTTTGTTTTATGTATATTAAAAATTTATGTATTTGAATAAATGCAACGACAAATACCATTCAAAGGAGAGTGTTTCTTCCAAGTATAAAGTTATACATCCAAAGGATATTTTTCCTAATATGATATTTTTTACCCAAAGGAAATGCATTGTATCCTATTCAAATTGAGTAAAAAATATACTTCCCATGTTTTTTTATTGTATGATGATATGTACTTGTTATGTTTTTAAACTTATAAATTGAACAAATTTTGAAATATATATACTTTAAAAAGATAACATAAGAACACATAATAAAATACATAATTACAAGTCAATGAAAATGAAGTGGAATTTTACCTCAACACAATAACTTAAACTGACTCAACTAGCATACGATCTAGAAGATGTATTGGATATTTAGGATTTTCAACTATTTCATGTTGTCTCTAGAGAAACTTCTACGAGTTGGAAGTGAATGAGGAAGGAGATTATCATGCTATGAAAAAAGAAATAAAACTAAGTTGTCTATACGAATTTCATAAGTTTAGTTATGGATAAACTACAACTAGCTTTCATAATAAAAAATGAGGACCGATTGGACTCAATGCAACAACTAGTTCATCAGCTTGTTGCTAAGAATGTTCAAATTAGAGAATAGGTAGAGAAGACATAACAAAAGAATAAGCAACAAAATAAATATGAGCTATTCTTTATACTTGAGTAGGAAAGTTTCATGTTTAAATAGGTAAAGAATAAACTACGAGAACCAATGGATAGGTTAGATACTCTTAAGATTATCCTCAATTACTAGCTGAGGAATTTGACAGTCATGTGCAACGGATTTCAGATTCAAAAGGTACTTAATAAGGACTTGTTGGAGAAGAAGAATTCCACATTTGTTCCTTGGGAAGTATCATCCCTTGTACTTGGCTTCAGTTTGGTTTCCTTATGTTACTTAATGGTTTGGTTAATAACTATTCTATGTCTTGTTTTGATAAGATATGTGTGAAATGCCTTCCAAGTTTATAATAAACAATCCTTAAATGTGGATATATGTAATTTTCTACTCATCACCTCAAATTTTCTCATGAATTTCCCCCTTTAAATAGGTTATAATTATTGCATTCAGTATAGCTACTAGCCCTATAGGTGCACCCCTCATTGTAATTATCACACACAACTCATAGTACTTACACACAACTAAGCATGGGAGCTGAGCCAAAATTTGAATGGTCCTCTCATACCAAATTTTGTGAGGTCCTGTTGGGAGATCATACCATAGAGAGTCATGAACTATTGTTGGGAATTTTTTTCTATCAATATCTATGTGAATTATGGAATCGAGGTCCATAATAAGATTGAGACCAAAAAATGTCGTCATTTAAAGCCTTAAGATGTATCCTAAAGCTTTCCTCTAGAACTTTTCAAGGTGGAAGTAGTAAAAATGACACATAATGTTGATTCCTCCAAATATTATGCTCTAAAATATGGCTGCAAAATAATATATTGATCCAACCACAATTATTTATACTCTACATACCTTCCTCTTGGATCATATCTAACAACATATGAATAAAATTATTTACCTAGAACATCTAAGTAAAAGGGCCACTAACATTGCTTAGAAGAACACAATATGTCATCATCAAAATCATCCACCTCCTCAAGTTAAAAAATAATATTAGGGGAAGGAAAAATTACTTTGAATCCTAACACACCAATTGGATTGGCATTGAGGGACAAGATCGGAAATATTTGATTGTAGAAAGGAGAAATCATTCCACATTACTCTCTGGGTTCACTCAGTGTAGAGATGAGCTTGGAGGAGTTGGAGAAAATATTCCCTCTCCTAAACTAGTGATCCTAGCCCTCCTAGGCCTTCTAAAATCTTGGCACAACTATTGGGACTCTGTAAATGGAAGGGGAAAATTACCAAATTGGGAGAGACTTTGGTGTGATTTGATGCATGAAGAAATTGAGCAGAAAAATAGAGTTGGAATAACATCCAAACTTGAGGGGAGAGAGAATTTTTCCTTAGTTGGAAAGGGCAATAAGTGTAAGGGAAAGAAGACCCAAAGAAAATCAGAGACTAGTCAGAAAAATGGCAAGAAGAAGGACTTGAGCAAGATAAAATGTTTTCGCTTCCATGAATTCGGGCACTATGAAACAAAGTGTTCACACACGAAGTATAACAAGAAGCCTTCAAGAGGAGCAGGAGGTGAAGCACTTGCCTCACAATTCGAATTAGACTTCACCCTGATTACATGTATGGACAACGCTATAATGGGGACTGTGTGGTATATATATTTAGGCTCCTTTTTCCATATGACATGATGTAAAGAATTATTCAGTAGCCTAGAGGAGAAGGATCTCCATATCCACATAAAACTTGGGCATCATGGGTGGTACAGTACCAAATGAATTGGTATTGTAATCTTTAAGAGGGATTTAGGCTCCCATCTTCATATGAAAGATGTCATGTATGTACTTGGGAAGAAGAAGAACTTGCTCTCTATAGTTGTATTGGAGGATCATGGCTATGATGTTGTTTTCAGTAAGGGGAAATCTTCAGTGAGACATGTAACTACCGAGAAAGTGAAACATATTGGAGTTTGTGTGAAGAACCTATACAAACTTGAGGTGAAAGCTTGTGTTGCACTAAGTAGAAAGGGAGGAGCAGTGTAGAGTTGGGATGTTGGAGAACTCTAGCAAAGACACATGGGACACTTACACCATGGGGTCTTAAAAATTATGCATCAAATTACCACATGTCTCCTAAAATGTACCCTCAACCAACATGATGTTTGAAAGCAATGCATATTGGGGAAATATATCAAATATACCTTCCAGAGCCTAGATAACAGAGTTGGAGTAATCTTGCAGTGAGTCCACTCTAATGTATGTGGACCATTTTCTACAACCTCTACAACAAAACATAAGTATTATGTTATTTTTGTTGATGACTTTTCAAGAAAATGTGGGATCTTCTTCATGCGGAAGAAGAATGGTGTTTTCTCAAAACTTTTTGAATTCAAGGATTAATTTAAAATGATATTGGTCAGAAATTGAAAGCCCTGAGAATTGATAATGTGGGAGAAGATGTATCTAGCACCTTTAAGGACTTTTGTGCCAAAGAGGGTATTACAAGAGAACTGATAACAACCCATAACCCATAACAAAATGGTGTGGTTGAAAGGAAGAAAAAAATAATAGTGGGATTATCAAGAACCATGTTGCATGATCAGGGGATTCCATTACACCTATGGGCATAAGCATGGAACAACATAGTTTATTTCAAAAACCAGAGTCCTCATAGAATACTTTACATGATCAAACCCAAAAATTTCTATGGGAGGAAGCCAAATGTATCTCATTTCAGAATTTTTGGATCTACTGTTCATTGTCATGTCTCCAAGGATAGTAGGAAGAAACTTGAGCCTGCAGCTAAGATGTGAGTATTTGTAGGATACATAGAGACACAAAATAACTATAGGGTGTATGTATCATCACCCAAGGTGAGAGTAATGAAGAGAGATGTCAAATTTGATGAGGAGAAGGCTATGAGATTCTCTCTAGAGTGAGATTTGAGTATCCCACCATAGGATGAGCTTATAGTTCCTAAGGAGGAGCCTCGTGCAGAGCTTTAGGACGTTTTGGAGCATCCACATGTAGATAAGTACTAGACAAGAGGTTGAGTGAAGCCATACACTAAACTAAAATCTTCCATAGAGGGGAGGAAGACAACCAAAGAAGTTGACATATTGGTACAGGATGAACAGGAGCATGTGGGAGATCCTTCATCTTAACATAGGAAGAGGAGGTCACCAGATAGGTACATTTGGTATATGGCTCTCATTATAGACCTCATTGAATCAGAACCTTCTTCATTTGAGGAAGTAGTTTCTCAACCAGTGTGGGTTGATGCCATGGTGGAGGAGGTGGTGCTAAGGCCATAGAATAAGCCAGTAGTTGGTCCTACATGGATCTAAAAAGTGAAACATGCAACTGATGGGAGCATTGAGAAGTACAAGGCTAGATTTGTGGCCAAAGGCTTCTCTCAAGTAGAGGGAGTGAGGAAACATTTGCACCAACGAAAAGATATTCCTTGATCATAACCATTCTAGCTTTAGCCACACAAATGGGGTGGCATATCCACCAGATTGATGTGAAGACCACCTTTCTCGATGGTGTTGTTGAGGAATAAATTTACATAGAGAAGCTAGAGGGATTTGAGACATATGACTAGGAGATGTGTGTAGACTAAAACGAGCCCTCTATGGTCTCAAAGAAGCACCCTGAGCATGGTACACTTGAATTTATACATATCTCAGTGGATTGGGATTCACCAAAAGTGAAGGAGATGCCAACCTCTCTCACATTGTGGTATATGGAAAGTTTCTTATCTGAGCAGTTGATTCAAGCCATACAACTAATCAGTTGAGTCAAGCCATGGTGAATCCTACCAAGCTTTATTAGAAGGCGACAAAGCTTGTGTTGAGGTAACTCAAAGGCACAACTGAGTATGGGGTATGGTACAGGAGGAAAAAGGGAGTGAAGCTCCAAGGCTTCACTAATGCAGATTGGGTAGGGAGTCCATTAGAGAAGAAAATTACTTTAGGTGCTATCTTTAGTGTTGGGTCTACCATTATTTCCTGGTATAGTGGGAAATAGAGGTATGTGGTGCTCAACTAAATAGAGGCTAAATACATGGCTACAAGTCAAGAAGCATGTGAGGCCATATGGATGAGGAAAATAATTATGGGTCTTTTTAGTGAGTAGATGGATTCACCAATGATTTATTGTGATAATCAGAGTTGTATCAAACTCTCTGAGAATCTAGTATTTCATGACAGGTCCAAGCACACTGATATTAGATATCATCACTTGCGGAATTGTGCAAAGAGGAGAATTATGATCTATAATACATTCCAACTGAGAAGCACGATGGAGATATATTGAAAACGGAATTATCAAGAGAAACATTCAAATTCAATAGGTGTAGGATATCGGTGGTTCAAAATCCATCTCCTGCTAAGAGGGAATGTTAGAAAATGTAGGAAGAAAGGATAAATTTGACTTGTTCCTTAGTCAAATTTAGTAATTTGATTTTCCAAATCAGCAAGATAACTTGGATGGAAGTTAACTTTTGTGACATGGGCTTGTCTACATGTTTACTTGGTAAATTCTATGTATAGGCTAGAAGTAGATTTGTGCATGTAGTGTTGCTAAAATTTAGCAATGTAATTCAGTTATTTTCAGTTTGACTTAGTTAACTAAGCTCAAACAACTAGTCGAGTGAGTTGAAGGTCAGTTGAGTAGTAGAATTGTTGTTAACTCAATGATCTCTCAATTAAACTAGTCAATGAGAAAAAAATAGCCCAAACATGCATGGAATTTGAATTTCCAAACTGAAGTGGAGGAAAAGGCACATTGTAATTATTAACTGTATATTAGTTGACTGTACATGTTGGGCATTGAGGCACATGATCGATTGCATGGGATTTGAACAAGGGGATACTGAATTCCCCTATTATTTATTCATTAATTTCCTCGCGAATTGTTAAAGGAAATAGGAGAAGGATGGGGCCTTGAATTGACTAAGTGTTGGCCAGAGCAGGACAATCAGTAGGAGAACAATTTTATAGTGCGGGGTGTGTGTCAGGATTGAAGCAAGACAATGTAATAGTTTCTCATTCTCATATGGTTAATGAAAAGCAGTGGAAGGGTTTTTCCTTGTTGGGTGTCCCTATAAATAATTTTGTTCTTGTGTTGTTTTGATGGTTGCATGTCATTGTGTGTATTTCTAAATTGTAATTTCCATTTCATGGAATAGAAGAGGAAATTTGTAATCTCTTGTTTTCATTTTGAATACATCAGTAGTAGAAATTTTATATTATTTGTAATACGCTTAGGGTGTTTTAGGGTGAAAATATCTCAACGATGGTTGCCTAAAATGTTCCCAACAATCCTAGTTCTACTTGGACCACACTCTTGGCCTTTAGGATTCTCACCCAAAGTAAAACAACATTTGGCTAAGTGTATAGAACCTACCCTTACCTCAGATTTGATCATTGGGGTTGATGGATTGTGGTTGGTGTCTATACACAAAACATGGTTCCAGTAGGGTTTGGTTTCACCAGCGCCCACTAAGTGTTGGACTTACTAGCATGTCAACAAAGTCATGTTCTTCCACTTCCTCTCAACCTCGAAGACATATCGTATATGGAATAAAAAGAAACCTATGCTAGGTTCATAAAGAAGAAATACAACTTTTGTGCTCCCACCATCCTATAGTTTCAAGGAGACTCATGGCTTAGTTCCTGATACCTAAATTCTTGGTTTTGACAGAATAACTAGCGTAGGGATTGGTTAAGCTAAGTATACCGATAAATTTGGAAATCAAATGACTAAATGTGAACACATAGTTGTACATTCACCATGCACATAGTAATGAATAGCATATTCTAGGAACACTTCAAAATTCATGTGCATACATGACATGTTCTAATCATGAATATACAGTGAGGGTGAAAACTTAAAAATTCATTTACATTTACAAACATGCAAGATCTTGCACCATTCACAATGCAACAAGATTCATCACAATCCATAAGGAAATACACATAAGAAATGTACACTTATGTGTGTGTTTAATGATGACTAGAAAATGAAGGAAAGACTTCAACTCTCCACCCAATTGTAAGTCAGCCACATTGCAATCTTTCTTGTAGCTGATTAGCTTGAACTAGATCCAAAGTTTTAAGGGATGCATATTAAGGGAAATTCAAACTCAAGGTTTAATCACATAAAGGAGAAGGAGTCCATAGTTTAGTTAGTTTATCAACTTCTCTACAATAGTAAGCACCAAAGTGACTCACCAGTCGAATGCAAAGACAAATGACTTGTCTCTAGTGATATTAGCAGAGATCAAAGGGACAGAAGTGGAATTGATGTCTAGGAAATATTGCTAGGAAAACTTGTCGCATTCTTCGGAGTCGGCTACCCCTATAAAATGAAGATCCCAAGAAATCGTTGTCCTTATATAAGGTAACATGAATGGCAAGTGAAATAAAAACCTCGGTGTAGGTGCCAGACAGTAGTAGCCTGCAAGCTCGCAGACTTAGAGCGCACTGTCAAAGTCAATTTTGCAGTTGCTAGATAATATGGTCTTAAACTGATATGTTTTTATCTTAATTGTTAATTGTCTTAAATGGGATTTGCCTTAAGTAGCTATTTTCTTAAATATAAAATATTGTCTTAAAATTTTTTTTGTCTCAAACTGTTTTTGTCTTTAAATATAAATTATTGTCTTAAAAATAATTTTGTCTTAAACTATTTTTGTCTTAAAATATTTTTGTCTGAAATTGTTTTTCTCTTAAATATAAAGTTTTGTCTTAAAATATTTTTGTCTTAAACTTTTTTGTCTTAAAATATTTTTGTCTTCAACTATTTTGTCTTAAAATATTTTTGTCTCAAACTATTTTTGTTTTAAATTTAAAATTTTGTCTTAAACTGTTTTTGTCTTAAACATAAAGTTTTGTCTTAAAATATTTTTGTCTCAAACTATTTTTGTCTTAAATTTTATATTTAAAACAATTCAATTCATATTAAATTTTAATGTAAAACAGCGAAAATAAAAAGTGACTTTTTAAGACAAGAGATTTCTTTTATCTTAAAAAATGTCTTGAAAGTGCCCTTGGTGTAGTAGTGTCATAATAATGATAGTGGTCAAGATGGGGTCTCTAAATTTCGTTGCACACAAATAATTGTAGCACTATTCCGAACCTAACCCCATGCATGGCCCTTTGGAAGTCGATCTGTGAATAAACATCTAGAATGATCTTCCTATGACAGAGAAAGCCTGAGCATAGTTAGGTCCAACCATGAGTCGGACCCATGAACATAAACTTCTTTCCCCTAAGTTTTCAAAGAAAGTACATGATGTTAAATCCCCAAAAATCAAAATTAACACCACATACAATTTGTTAAATGTAAAACCAATGAAGACTTTAGCGCTATCCTCGCCATCCCTACACTAACTCTCTAACAATCATGGCAATGTTGAACCGAATACCACTCACTGGTGCCATTGTCATTTCCCTTTAACCTCACCTTGTTCATGAATTTCACATGCAAAATTCTAGATCTTCCACATCTATAAATTTGTATTTGCCTAAACCTTAGAATTGAAGCAAGGCCAAGGCCTCTGTGTAATGTGAAGTGTGATTTCATTCTTCATTGTTAACATATTTGTGTTTTATAGATCTGTCTCTTTAATGAAATTGTGTTGTCTCTTAATTATTAAGTAAGCCCACTATTTTGTGTTTTGTTGTCATTGTCAATGTTTTGATGCAATATACTATAACAACTAGTATCAGAGCTCAGGTTTTCTCCTTTCTAGGCCCCTAAAAAATTACCACTCTACCTCTCAGCCACTACAATCATTTGTTGTTTCGAGTGCTCTAGCGGAAACCCTTCAGCTCCATCTTCAATCAAAGCTAAGCTCCCCACCACCTCCAACCATTTTTTCTCGGTTTGGTTTTCAAAGAAAGACTATATGGTTGTAGATGATCTGACAATGACCCCTTGCTAATAAGCAGAGGCGATGACTTATGGCATTGTGTTTGTCATATAAGCCGCTGACAAATCTTTTAATTTTCGATACTTCACGACCATAATGCTTCAATGACTTCTCTGCCCTTGATAGGGGTTGCGCCTTGTGCCACCACTGGGTTTGACATGCGGTTCAAGGATGACATGGTGCAATAAGGATACTTGGTAACCGAAAGCAAAAAAGGGTGAAACATATATATATATAGTTACATATGTTTTTAATTATGGTGAAACATATATATGGTGAATCATAATTGTTGGAGTGTTTTTTGGTGAAACATATATATAAAAAAGGGTGATATTTTTATTTGTTGATATTTTATTTGGGAAGAAGTTGAGAAGTTAAAATGTAAATCATTATTAAAAGGAAAATAACTTTGGCTTTTATTGGTGTAATAATTAAAGTTTTATTTTTTAAAAGAAGTTTTATTTTTAGGTGTGAATTTTATTATGGAGACAATGGTATTAACTGATATGGAGAAGTTAAGCAGGGCTAATTTTTCCTTAAGGAAATAATAGATTGAGGATATACTGATTTTAAAAGATCAGTATTTTACGATTAAGGGCACAACAAAGAGACCTTCATCGATGATGGATGAAGAGAAAATAAGTTAGATAGAAAGGCGATTGCAACAATCCGCAAATATCTAGTAAAGAATGTGTATTTCAATGTGTCTAGAGAAAAGACAGCAGAAGGATTATGGAAGAAGCTCCATGATATATATGAGAAGAACATGGCATCAAACAAATTTTTCTTGATGAAGAAGCTTTATAATCACAACATGAAGGAGGGTGCTTCAGTTGTTGAGCATCTGAATGAATTCAATATTATTACTAGTTAGCTTTCCTCTCTTAAAATCATTTTAGATAATGAAATTAGAGATATTCTGTTAATGTGTTATATGCCAGACAACTCAAAAAACTTAAGTGTATCTATGATCACTTCAACACCTATAGGGACCATAAAGTTTTATAATGTCAGCATGATTTTAATGAGTGAGGGGCTACGATGCAAGTCAATTGCAGAGAACCAGGGAGGAGAAGCTCTAGGTCTAGCTAATTGTGGTAGGAGAATTGATTGAGGACAAAAAGGGCATTTAATATCGAGAGGTTGATCAAAATCAAGGAGGGTAAATATATTTTTCTTTCATTGTGGCAAACATGAGCACATGAAGAAAGAATGTCGAGTATGGAAGAAAGGACAAAAGGATTAGAGATCGGTCAGTACAAATCACAAGTCATCCAGCACAAATGAAGGTGAGACTATTGTTGTAGTCACACATGGTGATGTGGTGTTGATTGTTTTAGTAGAGGATGCATGTTTATATACACCTAGCAGTAGCTTTGATTTGATCCTTGACTCTGGGGCATCTCACCATGTAACCACATTCAAAGATAGTTTTGTTTCAAACCTGGTGATTATGGTAGAGTGCATTTGGGGAATAATCAATTTTACAATATTGTTGGAGTGGGAGATGTCTATATCAAGATGAAGGTTGGACAAGATATATTTTTGAAACAGGTCAGGCATGTCCCAGAAATGTGCATGAGTTTGATCTCTACGGGACAGTTGGATGATGAAGTTTATTCCATAAGATTTGGAAAAGGAGGTTGGAAAATTACCAAAGGAGAATTGGTCATTGCTAGAGGACCCAAGACAGGAAAATTATATATGTTGAAGGCAATGATAGGAAAATCATTCTTGGCTATTGTCACAAAAAAGGAAATTCGGCAGATTTGTAGCATAAGCGCTTGGGTCACATGAGTGAGAAAGGCTTAAAAATCCTTGTTGGTAAAAATTTACTACAATGTTTGAAATATTATAATCTTGATATTTGTGAGCATTGTATATATCGTATACAAATAAGGGTTTCATTCCTTAGAGGTGGCCATGACAGAAAGAAAACAATGTTAGAGTTGATACACTCAAATGTGTTTGGGCCTGTTAATATCAAGTCACTAGGAGGAGCATCATATTTTGTAACATTTATAGATGACACAATGAGGAAACTTTCGGCCTACCCTATGAATGTTAAAAATGAAGTGTTTGAAATATCTCAAAAATTCCATGTCGTTGGTAAAAGAGAGAGTAACAAATTTCTCAAGTGCTTGAGAACAGATAATGGTGGAGAATAATTCTCAAATGCATTCAAGGAATATTGTCACAAGTTTTGCATAAAGAATGAGAAGATTGTGCATGAGGATTAATCACACCATTATGGATAAACTGAGACGTATGTTATCCAATTCTAGTTTGGAGAAGCATTTTTGGGAAGAAGTTGTAAGGACAAATTTCTATCTCATAAATTGATCTCCAAGTACAACCTTGGATGGTGGCATCCCTGAATAAGTTTGGACTGCTAAGAAGTTGAATTATTCTCATTTGAAAATCTTCAGATGTGAAGCATTTGTACATATTCCCAAATAAAATAAAACTAAGCTAGATGATAAATCAATGAAATGATTTTTTCTGGGATATGAAGATGAAGAATTTGGTTATCATCTATGGGATCCAGTCAAACATAAAATTATTAGAAGCAAAGATGTCATATTTAATGAGTCAAAAATGTTTAAGAGGACTCTATGTGAGTTAGAGGTCAAGAAAATTATTGATAGGTTTGAAGAGCAGTAGGAAAACATCCCACCAATGCAAGAAAATGAACAAAAAATTCAAGAGCAGGAAGGACATCAAGTGGAAAGTGATGAACATCGAGAAGAAGGAACCTTTATAGGAGATACAACCTAATATTGTGGCACAATAGTTGGTCTGTAGATCTTCTAGGTGTCATAAGCCTTCACAAAGGTATCCTTCTTCAAACTATATACTATTGATTGATGAAGGTGAGCCTGGTTGTTTTCAAGAAGCTTGTAATTTTGAACACATTAAAGAATGGAAGAAAGCAATGGAGGAAGAAACAAACCTTTTGTTGGAAAATACAACTTGGGAGTTGGTAATGCTCCCAAAAGGTAGAAAGGCTCTACAAAACAAAAGGGTATATAGGATGAAGCGCGAAGGTGATGAAAAGAAGGAGAGGTATAAAGCATGGCTAGTGGTGAAGGGATTTTCCCTAAAGGAAGGTATTGACTTCGCTGAGAATTTGTCACCTATTGTCAAAATGTCATCCATTAGAGTCACGTTTGGTCTTGTTGCTGCTTTAGACTTAGAATGTGAACAGTTAGATGTAAAAACTGCTTTTCTTCATGGTGAATTGGAGGAAGAAATTTATATGAAGCAGCCAGAAGGATTCATAGAAAAAGGAAAAGAAGGCCTTGTTTGTAGGTTGAAGAAGAGTCTCTATGGGTTCAAACATGCACCTCGAATGGTACAATAAATGTGTTTCATTCATGTTGGAACATGGTTTTCACAAGTTGGAAGCTGACCATTGTGTCTATATTAAGAGGTATGATCAAGGAAATTATCTCATATTATTGTTATATGTGGATGACATGTTGATTGTTGGGCATGATAAGAATATGATCAATAGGTTGAAGAAATATTTGGGTAGAAAATTCACAAAGAAGGATTTGGGTCTAACGGAACAAATATTGGGCATGAGGATCATGCGTAATAGGAAAAACGAAAGGTTGTGGTTGTCACAAGAAAAATATATCAAGAAGTTGCTTGACAGGTTTAATATGAAGGATGCCAAGCTAGTTGGTACACCCCTTGCAACCCACTTCAAGTTGAGTACTGATTTATGCCCCAAGTGATGACAAGGAGAATGAAGAAATGAGAAAGATTCCTTATGCTTCAGTAGTTGGCAGCTTGATGTATGTCATGGTATGTACACAACCAGGAATTGCATATTAAATCGGAGTAGTGAGCATGTTCCTTGCCAATCTAGGAAAACAACATTGGCAATCAGTAAAATGGATTTTGAGGTATCTAAAGGGTACTAGTCATTATTGTTTATGTTTTTGTCATAATGAGACTATGCTTGAAGGATTTACAGATGCATATATTGTTGGAGATGTTACCACTCAGAAGTCTTCCCTAGAAGTTATAAAATAAGGAATAATCTGAGGTAACCAAAAACCTAATATTTCAGACTCAGGTTCTAGCCAACCTAAGTCCAGAGAGGGCTCTCTCTTTATAAGATAACTTTGTTTTGGGTGGGATTTTAGGCTAGTTATTAGTGCTCTTGATGTTTTGTTTTGATTGGGTGGTGTTATTAAGAAAATAGATGGGCAGAACAAGTATTCAGACCATTGGGCTATGGATTCAATCAAAGAGTGGCTTAACTGGATCTGATCAATCACTAAAGTAAGAGTTCACAGGGTAGGCTAGCATAGCAAAAAGCAAATTTGCAGGTTCAAATGGATGAGGTAGTTCTAACCACGGTAAAGGGCAATGAAGAATCCTTAACCAGGATTAAGATGCAGAAAAGAAGGATGATTAGTAGCAAAGGGAAATGAAGGATCCTTTACTATGGACCAAAGGGGGGGAAACTATGGAAATAAGGGAGCAATTAAGAATTCCCAGACCAAGATAGTTTAGTAGAAAACATACAGAAAGTAAATAGTTAAAATAGAGAGCATTTAAGATATTTCTGAGATATCATTCCTTGTTTACTTTTCAGATTTCATAAGAGACACATTTGAATATTTATAACATGATGAGAAAATAATATTTAAACATGAAGATATAATACTTATTTGTTCCAACTGTGCAAAAGAAGCCAGTGAAATGTCCTTAACTTTATTTCAGGATCCAACAAAACCAGTCTAGTCTTGAGTACAATAGCTCCTTGGCTCAATATAAAATGTCTACAGAAATGTAATTTAATCCACCCTAATTACTTCATTTTGTGAAGTATTTATACAAAAATTGTTACAAAATATCTCATAAAAATATGAGAATTATTCTAGGAAACCGAAAATATCTTCAAGCATGAAGATAGAGACAGATGGAGAACTATCTTCTTGTTGTCCCTTTTATTGTGACTGTGCTCGTTGTTGTAATTTGGATTTGGCTCTTTCATTGGCTTGATATTTATGTGTTGGATTCACTTTATATCTTCTACCTACTGATACTCTTTACCTGCTATGCTTTAACTCTGTCTTACCTGCTTTACCTGACAGCCATGTTTTACCATATAGATTTACTACAGTAACTTTATAGTAAATATGTTAGTTTCATCTACCATTCACTGTTAGGTGATTTCATCCTTGTCATTTTTCTATATATCTTGTCAGCTTCAGTATATTTGGAAAAATTTGGCATGCTGACGAACAAGTGTTTGACTTCATGCTCTATGAAAAACAGATTTTCCAGACTATCGTATAATACCTTTCCAGTGGGCAAAGATTTTACCCCTGAAGTACTAGCTTGGCTTCTGGCCAACTTGTTTAGTCTTTCAATATAATCATCTTAGGTTATCAGCTTGTCATGTATTACCATGGGACTAGGGAGTCCTTTTTCTCTTAAAATACCATACTTTGTCATAAATCTATCAATGTCTTCTTGGATACTCTGGCATTTTTTCTCAAGACTAAGCATAAGGTTCCTCTTAGTGAGAACCTTCTTGATTTCTATGATTGTTGTTGTTCTGTCTTCTATTTCCAGTTCATCAAGCTGATACCTGTTTCTGCTGTTCAGGAATGTTATCAATTGGTTGGCTTCTTCAGGCTTATCTCCCAATTCTTCCATTGTCTTGTGGATTTCTTCTGTAGCCACTTTTACTAGTTCATTTTGTTCAAAAATTACATGAATAGAAGACCAAACATCATTGATGGAGTCAATGATGTTCGCCCAAAGAATTTCCTTCATGTCTCTCAGTGGTCGTTGCAATGTCAAGTCCTTTTCAAGGACTTTTATTCTTTCTCCCATTCTTTGATTCTTTTGAACTTCTTCTTTCTGTTGTATCTGTGCAAGTTTGCAATCAGTTTCCAAACTGGACACTTGTTCTCTAAGTTTTTTGAGCTCAGTAGCCTGGATGGTCATTTCCTCCATAGCCTTTACCAATTCAGTTGTTTTTTCTGTAGATGTCCCTGTGCTTGTTGATGTACTTGTAACTGGTAGAGCAGTAGCTGGTAGAACTGTTGGTGCTAATGAAGCAACCAATGTGGAGGGAACTGCTATAGAAACAGTACGAATTACAGTCAGAGGAGTGGTGGCTAAATCACTCTGTCTAGACTGTATCATGTTATCTAGCTCTTTCTCTATTTCTCTTAATTGTTCATTCAGCTTAAGGACTAAGTCCATTAGCTCTTACTCCTTCTGAGTTTCCAATACTTAGTTGTCTGAGGATGATGCAGAGGAGTTTTGAGCTGCTTTTTTAGTGTAGCTATGTCATCATTTTTCATTTTACTAAGATTTTCTACAGCTTTCACGTCTTTGGGATCATGGCCTAGTTCTATGACTAAGTCCTCTAAGGACTTTATTCTAGTATCTTTGGCCTGTGAAGAGGCCTTATCTAACTGGAATTGCGTTGATCTATTATTCAACAAATTTTGGAGTTGGTGAGCTACAATAGCCTTACTGGTGAAGGTGGAGTAGACCATTTCCTCAGTCTGCCTGTGTAATTCTATTTGGTCAATAGGATGGATATCCTTTTCCAATACTTCAAAGTCTATTTTTAAGTAATCTAAAATTGACCTGGGACACTGTGTAGTGGGCTTCATAAAAGTCATCTACATTTTTCCTTTTTTCACATCAAAGGCTGACATTAGCCTTGTCTGATTAGTAGGAGCCATCGATAGATAATGTGCATAACTTTGGGTCATCAATCTCTCATTCCTGGCCTTTATTTCTTTGTATTTCTCTCTGATGTCTTGGCTCTGACTAGTTGGAGCCCTGAAGGAGGATACTTCCACGTTCTGTTGTCTCTCTAACATTTGAGCATGTGAGGTGGAAGGTTCTTGTGTACCTCCTGAGGGAGTGGTATGCCTTCTTTCTACTCTTTCTGCACCTGCAACTCCTGTTGTTTCTTCAGTAAACTCTTGTTCTGAAAATGGATTCAACCTTTGCCTCTTGACATCAGTTTGAGCAATAGGTCTGCTAGAAGGAGTGGCCTCCTCTTTATCTCTTTTAGGATTCCTCTCCTCATTTAAAGGAGTCTGTAAAATAGGTGGATTACTCATGATACGTTGTGGTTGAGTAAGTTCTTCTGATATGTCTGGCTGTTCTGAATCCTCTCGCTGCTCTGATGGTTCTTGCTCTTGAGGTCTTTCTTCTACTGTTTGCCCACTGTGTCCCTATGATTCCCTTTGATATTGGGACTCTCCTGGCACCTGTACAAATGAATCTTCATCAAGTCTTCTTTCTAAATCAATCAATATGTTATTGATAGCAACTTCTGTGTTATCTCGGTCTACCAAAGTGTTTTCCACCCATTGGCATACTATTCAATTTCAGGAATTCTGTGGTGGATGTAATGACATAATTTGTTCTTCTGTCTCCTATTACAAATGAACTCTAAAGGGTCATATCTCCATATAAAACTTTGTTTCAGTTTCAGCATCTGGAGGATTTCCTCTGCTTCCTTTCCTGCTTCCCTATTGTTACCTAAGAAGGGGCCAAGCTAATCTTTTATCCTAAGTTGAGCTTTCTTCTTGACCTTCACAAAATGTAACTCATCTGAATTGATCATTTGCATGTAGTACTCCAGAGCAAACAATTTCATGGGGAGGTATCTGGGCAGTTTGTAGGGAGCCAGCTCACATCCATACATTTTGATTTCAGTGTGATTTTGGTACAAGTACCAATATCCCACTCTATATTTTTTGGACAACTGTAGGACCCTCCTGATATCTGCACTGATTCTGGGGGGAGCGCTTCCTAGTAATATAGTTGCCACTGGGTGCACAAAGAGATCTATGAAATCAATATAAGAATATTAAGAGTCATATAGGTGGATTAATGAAGTCTAGAAGACTATTGATCTAGGGTTGCCTCTGGTATCAAGCTTTTGGAGTGTGATTGGGAATTTGTCAACTTGATAATACAGTAAAAGATGATATAAAACTAAAGAATATTTGAACACTCTTTCATTATCCATCCTCATGAGTTGATCATGCATCTTATCAGCAATGAACTTAGCATAGTCAAAGATGATGGCACGGGGCTATCGAGGAGAGTAAAGGGACATAAAGGCTACGATTATCTCATCAACAAATTCACTTGTAGTTTGGTCTAACACACTGGATATCATTTCTATGATGTCTCGGCCAAGATCAAAGAATATAGTCCATATGTAAGGGGGAGGGTCCTTTGGAATGTATTGTTCTTCCCTAATGAAGGTCTGGAATAACCGAGCAAGTTTGATTGAGGAGAGTGTAGGGAGTCTATTAAGAAAATCCCCAACAGAAAGAGGGGTCAGGCTTTGGCTTGGTTGTAATTGCAGCATTTCATTTATGGACTCAGTAGTGATGGTAAATAATACAGAATGGTCGGGGGGTCATCACTGCCCTTTGGCTGGGAGTATAGTTCATATGGCAGTAGTGGATAATCTCTAGGAAGATATGAACTCTGAGAATTGGTACTTAGGTAAACTTGATTCCCAAAGTCCTATGTAGTCTGCACGGTTTAGGTACTGGTCTTTGTACCTGCAGTATAGTTTCAAAGGGGATTCTTAGACAGGGGTATCTTTAATTTGAAAATATTTATCTGCCAGTGGGAGATGGTCTAAATCCTTGTGAGGAGTAGAAATGGGCAGGACATTCAATGCAATTGGGGCAACCATCTTTGGTTCTTGTGGTTTCAAGGACAGGGGTGAAGGGTTTTCAATGAAATTGGGGAAAATTGGTCTAATTCAGAGTATTTTGGGGTCACTAGGAAACTATTTTACTAAATTACTTGGTAATTTGAAGCAATTGAGTTCAGGTTTGGGAATAAAACAGGGTTTCTCAGCAAATTTGGGTAAATACCGAGTTTCGGCTCTGATTGGAGTGATGGGCGACTGTGCACTATTTGTAGGAAGCACACGCGATTGAAAGGTGGTCTGGAGTTTCAGCAACTTCAGCAGGTTGGCAGTTAAACATGGGTTGATGGTTCCATGTACTCTGGTGCTTGCATGGAGGTCTGAGCGGTCTTTTTCACGATAAAACAAAAAACAATGAGTTTTTTAGTTTTATTCGCAAAGTCAACTATTTTGGCGGGTACACGGGGAAAATGACACTTGGCATTAAGCGAGAGATGCGATCTTTTGTCGTTTAGCGGGAGGCGGTAAGCGGGATCATATCACACTGCTTTTGGGCTAAAGTGGTTTTGGGGACAGGCCACTCGATGCCATTCATTGGGTGCGACATAGCAACAGGGTGAATAGTGAAACCACCCATATCGGGCGAGTAAAAGTCAGCCTTCGGGGACCGCCCGATATGAGCGTCGACCGTTGGATCAAAAGGGGTCAGATCGTACGATGATGGGGATGATGATTTGATATGATGTTTAATGGAGGGGCCCGACGGGGTTTTAATGTGGCAGGATTTAATTAATGAAGGATTATGGAGGTTTAATGACATCGGGAGTGATTTCATTGGAGAGGTCGATTATTAATTAACCGCAGATCGGTTAATTAATCTCGTTTATTTAGCAGTCGGTCTTGGTTATTAATTAGTCATTGATCGACTTAATTAGCCCATTAATCAATTCATTAATAAAGTTTATGTTTCAAACTTCGGGGCGGGATATTAAAATTAAAGGGGTTTTTAATAAATTATACGGGAAATGGGTAATTTTAGGATTTAATACATAAAGTTAGAAGTTAATATGAAATGATGACAGAAAAATGAAGTGCGCTAAGTGTAATGTGTTTTGAAATTTATTTATTTTTCACATAGAACATTATAACTTAGGCTAAATGTGCATTTGTGGGTTTTTGTGAAAAAGGGTTTTGCTTGGGGGGTGATTACTTTCCCTTGGCAAATAGTGCTTTTACCTTAGGAAAAGGGATTTTTTAGGAGAAAATTAATGAATTGAAAGGGGTGAATAGTTATGAGGGAATTTTAGTACTTAGAACCTATAAGTTATTGGGTCGAGGGTCCGGTCCCTCCAAAAGTCAGAGAAATGCTCTGAGCGCCTTTAACTTAAGGTTTTAGGAGCTTTAAGACCTTTCTTGGAAATTAGTTAAGTAGAAAATGTAATGAATGAGGAAAGTTAATAAATTGACTTTGTGTACTTTAGTAAATGCTCAATTATCATCCATACTTTTAAAAATTTGATGATGAAAGTAAATTATATGATTTTGTATAATCAATTATCACAATTCTGCAACCATTCAACTACTTACCCATCTACTCATCCTACCATTTTTCTACTCTTTATTAAGGTAAACTTAAGCTAGCAAACCCTTATCAAAACATTTTCTTTTCTTTTACAAAAGTAATCTATCTAAGTCTATCCTTATTTCATCCAAGGGCTCAGATTAAACAATTGAGCTCCTTTTATTAACTCTACCTATCTGCCAAGATTAAACAGTTTGGTTAGATTTTATTCTTTATCTCTAAGCATAAAATTGAAAACATGAAATGGTCAAGTTTAAGCATTTTGACCATCCATGGATTGTGGCAAAGGTAACAAAATGCACACAATCATTTTATTTTACATCAAAAATAAATAGTAGTGGCATTTTGACTTGCACACTTTCATGGTTTTTTCTTTTTTATTTGGGTTCATTTTTTCATTTTTTTTTTATGTTTTTCATTCTTTTTGTCCTTTGATTTTTCTTTTAGGACATACCCTCTTTACATTTTTTTCTTTTTTTGAATTTTTGAATATGGAAAACATTTGCAGAAAGCAAAGTTATGTACATATTACAAATTTGACCTCAGCCATTTAAAAATTATGACTCCTATTGGTATAGGAACATAACAAGAGATATGGACACCAAAAAGTCCACTACAAGTTATTTGTACACATTTGTAGTGGTAGTTGTATCTTAGGTGTCAAGGCTACAAAGAATAGTAGCTCTCTCTACAATAGAGGCAGAGTACACAGCTGTGATAGAATCTTGTAAAGAGACGTTGTGGATGAAGTGTTTCTTAGGAGAGATAGGAATAAACTAGGAAAATATGTGTTATATTGTGATAGTCAAAGTGTCATTCACTTAGTGAAAAACCAATGATTTCACTCAAAAACCAAGCACATTGGCTTAAGGTACCATTGGATCTGTCATGTGTTGGAAGAAGGACAATTATCCTTGGAAAATATCCATATAGATAAGAACCTTCTTGATATAGTCACTAAGATTCTACCAAGAAACAAACATGAGTTATGTGGAGGCATGGTACGACTGTGACTTGATTCATGACTCTTCATTTGGTTTCAAGTGGGAGAACGTTCAATGTGAGACCAATGACTATTTCGGTGTCGTCTTTGCCTTCCCACAACCATCTCTCTGACAATCAGGCCGACGCTAAACCGACTACCATCCCCTCATCCACTACCACCACTGTCATTTGACTTTTAATGTCGCTTTGTTCATGAATTTCAGATGTAGAATTCTAGATCTTCTCATCTACAAATTTGTATTTTCCCAAGCCTTAAAATTCAAGCAAGGCTAAGGCTTCTGCGTAATGTGAAGTGTGATTTCATTCTCCATTATTAATGTATTTATGTTTTACAAATTTGTTTCTCTCATGACTCTGAATACTTAAATAAACCTCGTATTTTGCATTTTGTTGCCTCTGTTAATGTTTTGTCGTGCTATACTGTAACACACTTTACAAAATTTAAACACCAATTATTCAGTTTTCCAACCTGGTAAAGTAGCAGTCATGAGGGTTCCATCTCAATTTACCCTAGTCCGAGTCTGGCATTCTATTCTTCCGGCAGTTGAATTCCTCGTTGATATAGTGGCTTTTACTGCAATCATAGAGAGTGCACAATGAATCGTGAACCCAACAACCTATGTATATATCACACTTTTCCCCCACAGTTATTTCTAAAATGGGAAGATTTTGGGGTCGTTTTATTGGTTCAAATATATGCATTTCACTCATATCGCTAGAAATCTTTGTTTCTTAATTATGCATTCTTATATATCAAATCATTTATGTTAAATATGACCAATGAAAAGGAGCAATCACGATGCAGGGTGTAAAGTGAAAGCCAAATAAAATATGGAATAATTATTTATTCTTTTAAAATTTTTAATTAAAATTTATTTGAAAAGCCCATGCTTACAAAAGCCCAGCCTAGCCAGAAACCAATTTTTTATAAATTGACAATGTAAAGAAACATTAAGTTAAATAATATTTTAAAAGTAAAGTAGTGTCTTTATCATTGTTTTGCAAAATACAAGCATTTCACCATAAAAAAAGCCTTTGAAATTGGTAACGGAAAAGGTAGAAATTTTTGAGTCTCTGAAATTAACGATGGAAGAGGATGGGTATTTAGAAAAAGTCTCGAGTAAAATTTTCTAATTCAGTTGTTTTGAACTTACGAACATAAGAACAACATAACGTGAAGGAATTCTATATGAACATTATTGACGGCCTATTTTACTTGTCCAAAGATCCATGAAATTTCTTTGTAACATTTCATCCTAGGCCACATTGCTTTTTGTGCAGATACACTTGCAATATTTTCTAATGTAATAGGAGGAGCCTCATACATATGGATGTAGAATTCGCAATGGAGTTGTCTATAATGCGACTTTTTGGAGATTCCGGTGACGGAATCCGGCGGAAGAAATGAGGTTAAATCTTGATTTTTAGCAGTTAAAATGGTTTTTTAACTGCATATTTGGATTCAGCGCCCTGGAAAACCCCTGGGAGCCATTGATTGTGCAGAAACTAGCTATCAAACTTGGGATTCCAATGAATTGCTGCCGGATTTTGACCGGAAAAATCAGCCGAAAAAACTTTCAAAAAGTCGCGTTATAGACTACTGCATTCGCAATTCCCTCTTGTTCCCTAGACACCATGTTTATATAAAAAAAGTGCAGGCTAATCGAAATGGCCGATTGTTTTCTTTTAACATCTTTTCTAGGGAACAATCACAATCAGAAATATATGATATTTATGATATTTACGGATTGCTTTTTCAGCGAAAAATTCATACTGGTGTGGAAAATTGCATGTCGAAATCCAATTGGGAAAACATGTTTCCCGGATTCTAGTGTATCATACCTCACGTCAATAAATACCTCCAATTCAATTAATGCTAACATTAACTCTCATTGATTGGCTACCGTAATCACCAATATTCTAAGCAACAACGACAGTTGGTGGGGCTTCACGCTCACAAATTCTCCATACCTTGTCTTATCCACATCCCGTTGCACTGTGTACCATAGTTACCAAATTCCAATGTCGACTAATAAAAATTTGGAAATATAGATTTTAGAAATTGGAAATATTATATATTATATATTTTATAGAGAAACTATAAAATAATATAAAATCATTAAAAATATTTTACATGTATCTAATACTATATAATTGAGCGGAGAGGTTCATTTTAGAGTTCAGTATGAACTTTGAAGGGATATGTAAAATTTGTTCATTTATCTGTTTTCTCTTAAAATAAAAATAATATTCTAAACTGAAAAATAATGTACACTATAATAAAAAAATGAAAATGTGCGAGTCAACTGTTTAAATCTTTTACTTTTTAATTAGGAACAAAAAGTAGAAAAAATTAAGTTTTATGGTTAAAACATTTATTTGGTCCTATATATATACCCTATTTAGCATTCAAAAATTCAATTTAAACAAATAAAAATAACACATTGTATTTTCTACTCTAAAAAAGTTTTCTTTTAAAGAAATTTGATCCCCTCTCATGTTAGATCCATACTTAAGATGAATCTATGTTGGTTCTATAAAAAAATCATAAAACAATATATTTTTAGAAAAAGTAATAACCTCAGATCATAAATTTCAATATAATTTTTAAAAATGAAAAATAATAACATTATTGGTTAATAACTAAAATGCCTAAATCTTTCCTTGTAGGTTTAACCATTGGAGTGGTGTTTGAAAACACACTTTCTAGGAGTTGTTTACACCTTTCCCCAGTTGAAAAGTGTACATTCCACTTGATCCAAAACACACCAAAGTAGAGAAGCACACCCACACTTTAATTCATGATTTTTTAGTTAGCTATGAGTGGAGAAGAGCTTTAGAGTATACTAAACATAGTTCATAGAATTTGAAAAAAAAATACTACTATATAAAATTCAATATAGAAAAATCAAATTATATATTTTACAATATTTATAAATAAAAATTTTATTATAAGAAATTAATTATTTTTAGCAATTACAAATTTACTATTTTCTATTATATTCTAATATGAAATTTATTGTTTTTTTATAATTATAATTTATTTTAATATAAAATTCACTATTTACTATAATTTTTTAATATAATTTCTCTCTATTAATATTATATTAACAAAATATTTTACCAATTTTTTTTAAATCAGAAATTGAATTTTTTTAATATGCTATTTACACTATATATATATAAACTAAACTTTTTATACACAAAAGAATCAAACGTACTTTTAAATTTTGGTAACTATGGTGTGTACCTGATATCCCACATACATCATATCGGAATTGTCTATAATGCGACTTTTTGGAGATTCTGGTGACGGAATCCGGCGGAAGAAATGAGGTTAAATCTTGATTTTTAGCAGTTAAAGTGATTTTTTAACTGCATATTTGGATTCAGCGCCCTGAAAAACCCCTGGGAGCCATTGATTGTGCAGAAACTAGCTATCAAACTTGGGATTCCAATGAATTGCTACCAGATTTTGACCGGAAAAATCCGCCAGAAAGACTTTCAAAAAGTCGCGTTATAGACTACTGCCATCATATCTAGTTCAGTCAAATTCCATATAAAAATTGTGGTATTTTCAATTTTTTCCCGACCAATAGAGCCAAATACTTGATAACTATGGTGTGGACTTGATATCCCACATACATTGATATCTAGTTCATTCAAATTCCATCTAAAATTCTGAATTAATTTATAGGAAAATATTGGTGAAATATCAAATTCAAGGCACCGAGGGCCAGGGTCAAATGTTTCAAAATTATATAAATTAAATAGAGTTACAACCCATGGTCTTACAAGGGTGAAATTACGAATCCCATACAAATGTCATGATTCCTCCAACACCCCTTAAATATAGGTCAGGAAAATGGAACCTCGTGCGGTGATTCTTCCAATGTTGTGTGAATATTGTCGGGTGATTCTTCCAATGTTGTGTGATTATTGTCTTGTAATTGCTGAGCTTTTATGATTGTCGAGTAATTGCTGGGCTTTTATTTTCAATCATAACGAAACATTTCGTAGGCTAAGGCTGGAAACCACTTCTTTTTTATTTGTTTTTAGCCCTTTATTTTGGCAATGTTATGACTAGCAATATGTTTTGTTCTTGATTTGTTTGTTTCTCTTAAAGATGGAAGAGAATGGTTTCTTTTATTGTTAACTTAGAGACCCATGATGCATCAAAGACAATGGAATTGCTGTATTCACCTCTTACAAAATAATATAAATTTTGCTCTCCATTAGTGGTGTAAAAAACAAAAAATTTGGCCCAAATAATTCTCAATTTATTGCAAATGACATAACTAGTTTATAGAACGTCTTCCTAGCTCAGAGCAGTGATTGTCAGACACTATTGCAGTTTATCCACCATGGAGGGCTATGATGACATGACCAAACACAACTTATGGATTTAAACGCGAAGCATTAGAATCCACACGCAACACTAATCCTTTCACCATTAATTTCCATAATAACCCCCTCCTTAAAACCATGAACGTTCTAGGTGTGAGATCTAGGTAATGAATATAGTGTCATCTAGTCCCATCTCTTAACACATGCGAGGGTATTGGGAAACATTCCCATGCATGGCTTTCATGCTCATGACAAGCCATACCACCCCATACAATTTACTGACCATATAAACCATGAGATCTATAGTTTTTATCATTCATGGGAGGGAGGGGGTTTGGTTAGAGGATTTTATGTTGGTTTTCTTACTTTTTGTAAAGCCTAGCATAGGGGCTCCAACAAACTTCATATAGGCTGAGGGAGAAGGGTGTATATTTATTAGATGCTTCGCCATCTAGGAAAATAATTTATGCTATTCCGGATCAATTTTAAAATGCATGTGAGGTTAGCTTGTTTATTTGCTTCCATAATTTGAGATCTTAGGATATGAAAAAAAGCCTTAAAAATGAAAATGATTCAAAGCATCCATAATTTCATGAAGGAGTTTAAGATGATCATCCTTAGGAAAGGGGCATGTATATAAATATTGTATGTTGATGAGAGAGTCTCCCAATATTACAATCTTGGTGATTTCTAGATCTTTGGCCAAGTTGAGCCCAAGCAAGAGGCCATAAATTTCAGCTTGATTATTGGACCTCTTTCCTAGCCCTTAGGTGTACTTAATTACTTGTGCTCCATCAATACTAAGATAAACCCTCCCCCTCCTACCACCCTTAGATTCCTTCTGGAAGCTCCATCAAAAAAGAGAATTCAACTATTATAGACCTTTTTCCAATCTTCTAGCTTACCATCCGAGAGACAAAGCTTCTAGGGTCTCTCTATTGGATGATGTTTGAAAGAAGTAGAGGGGAGAGTTTCCAAAGAGTCTATCAACGAATCCATCTAGTGTTTCTTGTACAGTTCTAAGGAAGGGCCTTGATCAATTAGCTTTCGTCTGTTAAATTCAACACATAGATAAAGAGCATTCAAGGTTGTTCCCTTTGAAGGAATGCCCATATTTTTAAAGATGGAGTTGTTCCAGGAAAACAAAATTTTCTAGCAAATATATTTGGAAAGTGAGAGCCAAAGCCATTTGAAATTAGACTTTCACAAAAGAGAGCCTAGGTAGTGTTTATGTCAAGAAGAAGTGAAAGTAGGGAGATTAAGAGGCCATTTCAGGTGGGTGAGCAAAGGACCAAGGGATATAGATCAGACCTACTTAATGAAAGAACATGAAAGGAAAATATGGAGTACCATTTCTTCATGTTGCTCACATAAAGGCAACAAGGACCTTGAATTCCCCTTTTTCTATGTTTATTAGAGGTCAATTTTTTTTTGCAGCTGATAAGCTAAGAGAAGGTGTTGACATTGGGAATAACATTGTTATGCCATTGTTTCTTCCAAAGAGAGGACTTAGGAAGAAATTGCATAGAGAATAATAACTCTTCATATCTAGCCTTGACCATGTATACATGTGAGTTCTAGTGCAACTAGTCTTTAGCTTGTTGGCTCTAAGGGGCACAACCCATTAGAGTTTCCTTCAAGATATCCATGAGGGGAAAAATTTTGTTGGGAATGTCATCAAATTTATATCATATCAACTTTCCTCATTCATCGTACAAAGAGATTTGAGCCAGTGTATCAATCCATTAGCTACATAGAAAAAATTGGAGGGGGCACGAGGCTTCTAAATCTTCGAGAGGTGGGTGGTTCATTATAGAATCTTCCCAAAAGTGAAGTTGGGATCCATTTCTCAATGTTCAACTAAGATTTTTATTTATCATATTAATCAAAGATGAGATAAGCATCTAAATAGAGGACCCTTGATGCATAGATTGGATTGGATCAATCCTTCTTCCATTGCCATGCTAAGAGTATTTTTCCTTAAGAACTTGTGCCCACCAAGTTTTAGTATTAGATTTGAATTTCCATGATAATTTGGCTCCCATGGTCTGATTCATCAAAGTGGGATCAAGTATACCCAATCCTCCATGTAATTTTATGGCTTGCATTATGGCCGCATTAATCAAATGAAATTTGTTGGTAGAATATTTTCCACCACCCCAAAGAAACTTCCTGATATCTTTCCTGAGCCTATGGAGGATATAATGGGGAGATAAAAGGGTAGATAATTGGGATAGGAGGATTGCATACACGAAAAACTTTATGAGTACAATACGTCCAACCATGTTTAGCCACCTAGCCCCCAAGCTTTAAGTTTGCTTTTTTACATTTCATAGTACACATTGAAAGGCTTAGGGAGAGTGAGATTTGATATAGATAGGGATACCCAAGTAGTTTAACTATTTCAAACTTTCCAAAGTGATTAATCCAATGACCTCACCAATCTTATTTTTTTTGGCCATTTATATCTTCCATGTGAAGGTTTGGGATTTTGCACATTTGTTAAGGATCCCGACGCTAAAATGAAATTGTCTAATACATGTTTGAATCTTCTGGATATGACCAAGGAGGCTCCTCCAAGGATAAATGTGTCGCCTATGAACTAGGAATGATTAGAAATTTTGATATTATGTGCATATCAAAGTTTTGGGAGGCAACCATTTCTGCACTCTAATTCCAGTTTTTTGACTCATGGAATCTACAACAAGAGTGTATAAGAAGAGAGATAACATGCACCCTTATCGGAGTCCCCATGAATCTTTGAAGAACATATGTATTCTAGCATTCACCATTGGGGCTATCCATGGATAACCAATGCAAAGGTTGATTCTCTAGATGAATTTCTTATCAAAACTCTTTTTTTCCATTACATTGTAGAGGAATCTATGCCTAACTCTATCGAAGGAATTGACCATATCACATTTAATAATTATTCCTTTGTCTTCCATTTTTTAACTAGAGTCTATTTCATCTTGAACCAGAACGATATTATCAATTGTTTGTCTCCCTGACACCAAATCTCCTATGTTTTTTGAGAAAACGGCACGAAGGGGCTTCTTAAGTCTTTTGGATAACAATTTTGAGATGATTTTATAGGAGACACTGCATAGAGAAATAATTTTGAACTTGTTAAAAGAGTAGGGATTTGTTCCCTTTATGATCAAATCCAAGAAGGACGAATTCGTGCAAACTCCAATGTAGTGTTTCTTTAGGGTGTATCCAACCATTCTATAGAGATCTCATTTGATCATATTCCAATTTGTTTTATAGAAGTGAGTGGAAAAACCATCTAGTCCTATGGCTTTGTCTAGGTGAAATGAGAATACCACTTTGCTTATTTCCACTTCAATTGGTAAGATAATGAGTTCGTGTTTCATCTTTTTAGATGCCACTTGTGGGATCTTACTAACATATAAGCTTCAACCTCCTCTCATGGGGGATTACTCTGATTGTAAAGGTTATTAAATATAATGTAGCATTACGGGAACTTTATGGTATAAAATGGGCCTCCTAAGAAAAATGTACAACCAAAATAAACTTTATAAGAACCAATAGGATTCAAGATGATGATGTCGACCATGGGAGATGATTCACCACTTTTGGAGTAAAAAAGTAAAAAGATTAAAAAATAATAAAATAATAAACCTACTTTTTCAACTCATATTTTCAACTTATCTCCCTAAGTTTTTACTAAAATTTCAAGTGCGAGTATTTGTTGGATGCAAAATTTGATTCATCATCCAAGTATTACCCATGTTGCATACTTTTGATGGACCATGCTACACGGAAAATGAGAAATACATGAAAAAACATTATTGCAATCACGATTTTCATGTATTTCTCATTTTTCATGTAGTAGCGTGCATCAAAAGTATGCAACATGGGTACTCCTTGGATGAGGAATCAAATTCTACATCTAATGAGTGTTTCCTCTTGAAATTTGAGTAAACCCATAGGGAGATAAGTTGAAAATACAAGTTGAAAAATAGTTTTTATTTTTTCCCTCTAAAATTTGATGATGTAATCTAATCTTATTTTATTATTTCCACTATTATTTTATAATTTCTATAGGAGACCCATTTTCGAACTCAAAATTCCCCTAATGAATCCACCTTGGCTTGATGGAGATCACCCTCCTTTTTTTTCCCGTGGAAAAAGTCGTAATTTTCATTAATAAGAGAAAATTACATTTTGTAGATGTTGAGAATATGCAATATGTAAGGCATTTCCTGTCAAATATAAGTTAACTATAGTATAAATGCTCCACGTATGGAGAAAATTGATCAAAAAGCAAAAAAAATATGGTCTCTACGTAGAGAGAGTATAGTTCAACTTAGTTTCGTAATTAAGTGACATGTAGAAAAACCATAAATATTTACCTATAATCAAAAACTTCCTGACTCATATTGAGCCATCCAGTTATGCTTCTAGATCTATGAATGGTCTATGAAAGTGCTGATAGGTAACACCATCCTTCTCCTCATAAATCATCCAAGTACCATCATCCCTATGTGCTGCCTCCTTGGATAGGTGATCGACAATAATGTTGCGCTCCCTGAAAATGTGATGGCAAACAAAAGTGTCAAAAGTCAAGATGAGCCTATGAATATCATCCAAGATATGCCTCGATGTGTATGCATTACAATTATATTTTTTATTTATCCAGTTGCATATTAATTTTGAGTCCCCGAAGAGTTGGAGGTTCGTGCACTGTTTGTTCAGGGAAAAATGGATGAGGAAATTGGCTGTTATGAGCTTAGCGTAATTATTAGTGCCTCTACCTAGACCCATTTGTATTTTAAATGTATGGGTTTCTGATAAATGTAATATGGCTCCCCCCCGCACAGCCTATATCCTAGGCCGATTCGTCGAAATAAGCCCATGGTATAGAAGTATTTATGATTTCTGGACCGATGTTCCTGTTGTGCTGTTGGGTGGTCTCTTCTGGGATGGAGTGATAATCAGCTATTATTCTAAACAAAATAGAGGGCTAGTCAAGAGCCTTCTGATTAAATATGGTACAGTTCCTAGCTATCCATATATCCCAACATGTAAGTAATGGCAGATTTCTCTCCTTTCCTATGTTGGCTTTCCACCAGTTGTTCCATGCATATTTTATATTTTCACCATGCCACCGACATAAAATGGGAAGCGATGTGTGTAGACTATTCCATAGCTCTTGGGTGATAGGGTAGTCCAAAAAGAGGTGATCATTGTCTTCACTGCAGTTTCTACAGAGATGGCACCAAAATGGTCCTAGATAAGATCACTTCATCAAATTTGCACTAGTCGTGGTTTTGTTGTGCAGAATAGACCACATTAGCAGTCTAGTTCTAGGAGCCGCTTTGAGCTTCCACATTAGGTTCCACCAAGGCTCAGTGGCTTGGGGTTTATAAGGTTCCATCAATACCAGATATCCTTCCTTGGGTGAATATGAGCCATATTTGGAAAATGCCCATATTAGTTTTTCGTCCCCTTCTGTAATCCTGTGTTATGCTCTTGACCCGTGAGAAGATACCAGAATACCGCGAAGAAATATACCCAGAACACAGAACAATAAGAAATAACAGCATGTATTTTATTATTTAGAAAGGAAAGAAATGTTCACTTGCCTCTTCGAGGGGGCAACCTCCAATAGAGTTGGGCTCAATTACAAAATAAGACACGACGCTCCTCAAGGGGGGTCTCTATTCTTTATATAGGATTCATACATGCAATACCATGGGTCAGTACCATGGTTCTTATTAATACCATCTATCTAATACCATGGCCCATTTGCAACTAACTGTGGGCCCTTCTTTAAATGCAGTTCAACCACTTACAATTATTAATATGGGTTTTATTGACTCAAGGGGTTAGGGTTGGACCCTAACATGCCCTCCCTAATAAAAATAGCCTTGTCCTCAAGGTTGAAGCTGTGAAAACTACTAAAGAACAATGGCTGGTTCCCATGTCGTATCTTCTAGAGAGGTGTCTTTCCACTTGACGAGGACTTCCTTGATCGTGCAGTAGCGCAGGTGCCGTTCTCACATGTCAAGAACCTATTCAAGTTGGAGCCAGATTGAACCTTATTCATCCAATTCCGGTAGACTGGTTTGAATTCTACAATGGTTCCCAACCACTTTCTTGAGGCATGAGACATGGAAGATGGGATGGATTTTTTCAGTGGGTGGCAAGGCTAGCTTGTAGGCTACTTCTCCAATGTGCTGAAGTATTTGATATGGTCCATATAATTTTGGAGATAATTTCCGACAACCCTTGTCTACGAGTGATGTTTGCTTATATGGTTGCAGTCTCAATAATACTTGATCGCCTTCTTGAAAGTGGCGCTCTAAATGATGTTGGTCTGCCTGTTGCTTCATGCGATTTTGAGCTTGATGGAGATTCTCTTTGAGGTGGGAAAGCATGGTTGCATGGTTCTGTAGGAGTTGATCCACTGCTTGTACCTTCGAGCATCCCTGGATATAAGAAGTAGGTGAAGGAGGGAGTTGACCATAAACTGCTTCATATGGAGTCATCATGGTGGTGGCATGCTAGTTAGTATTATACCACCATTTGGCTAGAGGTAGCCACTGTACCATAGATGTTGCTTTTCTGAAGTGAAACACTTGAGGTAGGTCTCTAGACATTTGTTGACTGCTTCAGTTTGACCATCAATTTGGGGATGATAGGAAGTACTGAGTTGTAGTTGGGTACCTTGTAGCCTGAAGAGTTCCTACCAAAAGTTACTGGTGAAGATGGGGTCACGATCAGACATGATGGAAGTGGGCATGCCATGCAATTTGAAGATCTGTTCCATGAAAGATTGAGCCACCAAAGCAGGTGTAAAAGGGTGGGGTAGGGCGCAAAAATGAGCATACTTAGAAAGTCTTTCCACAACCACCATGACGACTGACTTGTTGCCTGACTTCGAAAGACCAATAATGAAATCCATAGAAACCTTCGTCCAGATTGAAGCAAGGATGGGCAATGGCTGTAAGGTGCCTGGGGATTTGACTGTTTCTCCTTTTCGGCACTGACACACCTCACACTTAGCTACAAAAATAAGAATTTCCTTTTTCATGCCTATCCAAAAGAATGAACTTCGAGTGCAAGCATAAGACTTCTGAAAGCCTGAATGGCCTGTAGTGGGAGATGAGTGCAACTCTACCAAAATGCGACTTTTGAGGGTGGTTGTTGGTGATATCATTACTTTGTCCTTGTAGTGAAGAATCTCATCCTGCCAAGAGTAACCCACTATGGAATTTGGATCTGCCTACAATTTATTAATGAGTTTGGAGAGCGAAGGATGTGAAAACCATTCCTGTCGAGCCTCTTCAATCCACTCTGGAATGGGAAGAGAGATTGCTAGTAGGGTACTTTCCCCCTCAAATTGGTGTGATAAAGCATCTGCTACGAAATTTTCGCGCCCTTTCTTGTAAATTATCTCATAATCATTTCCCAACATTTTGGCTAGCCATTTACTTTGTTGTGGCGAGGATAGGCGTTGCTCCAAAAAATATTTAAGGCTTTGATGGTCTGTGCGGATTTGGAAATGCCGCCCCAATAAGTATGGTCACCAGGTATCCACTACATGTAAGATGGACATAATCTCCTTCTCATAGGTAGATTGTCCCAGATTTGTCCAACTTAGTTGTTGGCTAGTGAAGGCCAAGGGTTGACCTTCCTGCATTAAGACAGCCCCAATATACGTAACTGAAGCATCACATTCAATCACAAAATATTTGGTGAAGTCGGGTAGTACCAATACGGGAGTGGAACACATGGCATGTTTGAGAGCTATAAATTCCTGTTGTGCTTCAGCATTTTAGAGGAATGAATTTTTCTTGAGAAGGTGAGTGAGGGGTCTAGCAATGTGACCATAATTGTGGACAAATTTGTGATAGTAACTGGTGAGACCCAGAAATCCTCTCAAACTCTTCAAGGTCTTTGGTTGAGGCTAATCCTGCATTGCCTGGATGTTTTTGGGATCCACCCTGACACCTTCACGCCCCACAATGTGGCCCAAATATTCAACTTCTTCCATGCAAAAAGAGCACTTGGATAGTCTGACAAATAATTTATGCTTCCGAAGCAGTTGCAAGAGCAGATCTACATGCTGAAGATGTTTTTCCCAGGTGAGGTTGTAAATGAGGATGTCATCAAAGAAGACAAGGACAAATTTTATGAGATATGGTTTGAGCAGGTGATTCATGAGGCTCTAAAAAGTGGATGGGGCATTTCAGAGACCAAATGGCATGACCAGGAATTCATAATGGTCTTCATGAGTTTGGAAAGAAGACTTTGGAATGTCTACTTCTTTCATGCGAACTTGGTGATAGCCTGAGCGAAGGTCGAGCTTAGTAAAGAATTGAGCCCCATTTAGTTCATCCAGTAGATCATCAACAACCGGGATGGGAAATTTATTTTTGATCGTCAACTTGTTGAGGGCCCTGAATTCTGGACACATATGCCATTCCCCATATTTCTTGACCACCATGACCACAGTTGATGAATAAGGACTAATGCTAGGACGAATGAAACCAGCTTCCAGGAGTTCCTTGATGATTTTTTCAATTTCATTCTTTTGGGCGAAAGAATATCTATATGGGTGCAAATTTGGTGGTTGTGCCCCTGGGACCAAAGTGATGCCATGATCATGTTCCCCTCTCAAGGGTGGAAGCTCATGAGGCTTGTGAAAGACCTGCAAATGGTTGTTTAAGACCTGTTGCATCTCAGGATGAATATGAAGAGAAGTGGGTTCGAAGGCCTGGATGGCATTAAATTGGGCTATAACTCCATGGTGGCCCTTTTTTAACATTTTTTCCATCCTATGCGAGCTAATGATAGAAGGAGCACCTGCCTGGAGTCCACGGAGGGTATGCATGTGGTCATTCTGCTTAAAGCTCATATATAACTCCTGGAAATCCATTGTGATTGGGCCGAGTGTGTGGAGCCATTCGACACCCAAGACAATGTCACACCCACCCATGTTGATGGCAAACATGTGGGTCTTTAGATGATAAGCCCCCAATTGAAGTTTGACATTTTCACAGTGGCCTTCACATTTCATTCTCCCCCCATCAGCAATCTGAACATGGAAATTAGAGACTGCTCTGGCAAAACAATGCACTGCTTCGATGACTATTTGATGGATAAAGTTATGCATACTACCACTATCAATCAAGACTACTACAGGGCGATGCTTAATAAAACCTCTAATTTTGAGAGTTTCGGGAGAAGAAATTCCTGCCAAAGCATGAAGCGAGATAATTAGTCCTTTAGGTGTAGTTGGGAGTTCACTGTCTGGCTGGTTGTCCTCATCTTCCTCCTCTGGTCCCTTAAATGGTGGGGCTTCCTCAAATGAACTGTGATCAGTAGCATTAATTTGAAAGAATTTGGGTTCCTTGCATTTATGTCCTGGGGAGTATTTCTCATCATAGTAGTAACACAATCCTTACTTTCTTCTTTCCGCCATTTCCATTGGTGACATCTTTTGAACCTAAAGTGTTTGGGTAGTGCTCGGAGCCTGGGTGGGGCATCCCTTGGCTATAAAATTTGGATGAGTCAACTGGGCCGCTAATGCGTGTTCTACTTCCCGAGTTGTCTTGCAAGCTGCCGGCCATGAGACTGGGTGGTGCATTCGGGCGTGGGCTTGTATGACATCTTTGATACCACTGATAAAACATTCCAAGTAGAATTCATCTGCTAGACCTCTTGTGCAGAACATTAATGCTTCAAAGGCTTTAATATATTCTTGCACTATGCCTATCTATCGAAGCTTAGTAAGATGACCCAAAAAGTTAGATTCATGGTCAAAGCGATTAGAATGGGCTTTTGAGAATATCTGCCAAGTCATTGGCCTTGCATAGCAGCGTTGATGCCACTGCCACCATTTACATATTTCTTGGTCCAAGTACAGGCTTCCCACACTTAGCTTAGTCGCATCATCTTTGATGTGATTCAATGTGAAATATTTCTCCATTTGTGCTAGCCATATGGCCAAATGACAGCCATCAAATTTATACATGCCCAGACTTGCCTATCAGTGCAGACATCATGTGCAAGTATGTTGATAGTCTTGCCACACAAAATACAATGATGCACATGCTCACAGACGAGTTGGACAAAGGAGCTCGAGTAGTGTACCTAGATGCTATGGGGGCAAGGTTCAAGTTTCACACGGATGTCACAATAGAACAATGGACACTCGCAAGGACTACCAATCTTGCCATCAATATGTCATTGTTGATCAACATGAGGATGTCAAGTAGTTGGACTTCTATAGTTGTCTAAATCCGAATGATGTCTAGTTTGGCTTGTCCAAGCCATTGTTCACATGGGTACGTGTGCATTGTAATGTTGAGTCATGTCAAGTTTAAGTCAAGTGTTAAGAGTTTATGTAACAGTCATAGAGTAGGTGAAGAGTCATGAGGGTAGTTGAATGGTCACAAAGGGGAATGTCAAGGGTCACCCCACCCTTTGCTATAAATAGTCTCTCATAACTCATTTTATACGTTTTTGGATAGCCAAGCTTCTACTAAGACTATTTTGAAGAAGGCTTGGACAATATTGTAATGCGCCTTGGCTTCTCCACTCCACGGAGCTAGTACATCTCTTTGGAGGAGTAGGCGAATGTGGCTATAATGTTCCACTATTGGGGCTAGCGGGTTTACATGGATGTATTGTATGATTGTGACTTACACTTCTTTATATAATAAGAGCCAACACATTTTCATGCATATGTTGTTATTGTAGTTGGACTGCTCCAATTGCTTTATATATGAACTAATTCACATGCAATTATATCAATCTTGTTGTTAATGTGTGGCATATGTTGTTAATGCTATCATTGTCTATGTCGAATGCTCTTCTGGAAATCAGACAAACCTTTCACTTGAACCTTGCTATAACAACCATCACACTCATCTCGGATGGATCTGTGAGTGTTGTACGTGTTATCTTACCTTGTATGATGTGACTTCTGCATTTGAGCGGGCTGCTCCATTGGAAGTTGTGCATGTCCTTTCTATTGTGTGTTCCTAGCCGAGTTGGGACTAATCACTTTCAACTTGGAACTCACATTCACCTCCTTGCCCTTTCGAAGTATTGGAACCTCTCATACACCTTTCTTGACTCACTGCATCAGTCACACCCTTGCTGCTGACAGAGTTATTCTACTTGCGTCTGTACGACACCATGGTCAAGGCATTACCTTATGGCCCACTGTTGGGACTCCTACACCAGATGGTTTGAGTTCTAATTGGGACTTCTTACTGTGGAGATCCCATTGACATGTTGGCGGGTCCAACACTATCAACATTTCTGGCGCTAGAAGGAGGGCCTGATGACAAGCAGTGTCCTCTCATCCAATTTTGAACCTTTGCGTATCTTTCATGGAGTTTTCCATTCTTCTTCCCCCAAGGTGTTTTTCGAATCATGAATATGTCTCCATATTGGGGAAGATTTTCAATCTCTTGTCCACTTACACATATGATGGTGGCCCGGCCTAAGCACTTACATAACTTTCTTTCCATGATTCATGAGGAAGATGAGTTTTTTGACGAACAGGTCGATTTGTTGCTTGCATACACACTTCGTGAATATTCATTTCATTGGTTGCTCAGCCTACCGGCTGACACCATGGACTCATTTGAGAACTTTTTTGATCTTATTGAAGACACGTTCTATCATTTTGATCCAGACCATCTTGAACGGAAATTGTTACAACAACGGAGGGCTCCGCATGAATCTGTTATTGATTTTTTGCAGCGTTTTTGTGACTTGCACTTTCAAGCTCTAAGGAGCCAAGTGAAGTTTCCTTATCTCTAGGACCAATTCAAGTACTATCTTAAGAAATATTCCCATCCTAAGAGAAAGCTTGAGATCAAGCCTCGCTCAACCTTCTTCACTGATGGAACTGCGTAATCTCATGTGGGAGCAGGCACTATCTCAACGAACTGTCCACCTCCCTCTCATTCAACAGTTCCACCATCACTTATTGATGCTGAGGATCATGTTTGTACACCTATTCATCCTTCACACTCTCCCAACATCATTCCACTCAATTTTCATGCAGATTTGGTTGTGAGTCCTTCGAGTTCCCATATGCATTCTTTCCTTCAGCTTCCGTCTTCGCACTTAGGTGTTCCTCTGGATGATGTTGTCTTGCGTTCATCCATTCCAGACTCTTCACTTGTTGTGAACAAGGAACAACCCATTGACAGAGTTAGTATTGCACAACCAACATGCGCTGTCATTGATGAAGAGTATGAGTGGCAACTTGAACATCAACACTCAGTGAAGGATGACTCCCTTCCATCCGAGCCCCCTCCGTTCTTTCCTAGCCTCTTTGGTGAACCTGCCATCCATGATTTTGCATGTGTGTCTTCATCCACTGATGTACCCATTGTTGATCACTCGCAGGACTCACCATATGTTAGTCCATCATTCGAAAACGAAGAGGATAAGTTATTCATTAAAGATCCACTTGATCATTCATCTACCTTTTCTGGAAACACAGAGGATGAGTTCGTTTGATTTTCATCTACCCCTCTGTTTGATTCATCTGATCATGAGGATGCCGAAGAATTCATTGATTTTTATGATCATGGCGGTCGTGGTCCACTTGATTCCAATTTTTATCATGATCATGAATCTATCGCAGTTGATCTTTCAAAGCTAGTGGTGTATCATGATCTACCTGATGACGAAGTTGAGACACCCAAGACTGTCAAGGCACCTCAGCCCGAGCTGATGGTTATGTCAGACCCTCGCTCTCTTGAGGTTAGTCTCACTTCCGATCATGAAATCATTCAATCGCCCAAGGCTCCTCAACACTCATCTGTATGCATTGAAGATCCATCTCACGCACAGATCACACTTCCTCCACTCGAACTGCACGATCCCATTTCTCACGCTTTGGAGGAGTCTTACATTACAAACACTCGTTCATGATGCAAGTTGTCTTTGTTTCTCTCATTTGCTTGCATGTCATAGTCAAGAGTGTGCTTATGCTTCAAATTTGCATGTAGTGTCACACATCACCATGAGAAGTCCACAGACTGTCCGTTATGCTCCTGCACTCACTTATGTCATGTGGGCACTTTGAAACATGAAGTTTGGTTGTCTTCATTGTTATATCTTTCTTGCTTGTTGGTTCGCACCACTAGTTTTCTCGTAGACCAAGCCTTCACCAACATGGGTCTACCAACGCACCAGTGGCTGCATTGGAAGTATCACTTCACGTGATCAGGCCCATGAACCATTAGTCTTTCAGTTGTTTGCTTGCATGCTTGTTTGCTTATATGCTTTGTTTGCATGTTTGTTTTCTTGATTGTTTAGTTACCTGCATTGCTTTCACTTTAGCTTCTTCTTTTGCTCTGCTTTGATGTTTATTGGTTAATTTGTTTCATTCGTAGGTTAGCCCTGTATGAAACCATGTATGACTCTTGAAGCGAGCTAGGTAATGTACAAGAGGACTTGTACAACTATCACTACTTGGTTACCTATCATTTTTCCTCTGTATGATGAGATTGTTACTCTTAGTTCGTGATACGTCAAAGGAAAATACGTACTCTTCGAAGTGAACCTTGGTGTAAACACAACACTTCTGCGCTATCTAGTGTTACCTTCTCTAGTCGATTGTTTTTGGGGTATCCCTTGTCATCTCATTTAAGTAAAGTAAGGTGAGGGGGAAAACCTCAACAAGCACGTTAGAGATATAATAAGCTATTTCTCTGCTGGAACAACCTCCTTTTCTCTCAATAAGTCGAGATCCCTCTTCTGCCTCTGAAATTAATAAGTGCAATTCACAGTGAAAATGGAAAATGAAAAGTCAAAAAATGAAAAATGAAAAATAAATAAGGCGAAAGAAGAGAAAGGCTTCCTACATGGGTAGGTGATGCAAGTAACTTCGCTGGGGTACTAACCAAGCTCACTGGTAGCGGAGCCACGCTTGTGTTTCTATGCGACTCCACTGGGATACTGTCTAGGCCTGATGGCAATGGAGCAACACTAGAGATGAAACTAAGACTCTGACGACTATACTGCTTGTGCACTTATATACCCCTCAACACCAATTGAAACAAATGTGTTGCCTGGGTTGGAAAGTGTGGAAATTGACCAAGGGTTTGGAAGATTCTACATTTTACAATCAAGTTAGTGTGAAACCAAGATGAGCTAAGAACTGAACAATACTTCTATAGGTGTTAGACTTGCTTTTCACGAACAAGGTCTATGCAGAGAGTTGGAGTTCTACTAGTGTGTCGCCAAGTGTTGTAGCAGCTACAACCACCCTCCAAAATTTTGCCTTAGCTTGTTTTGGAGCCTCCCTAACAACCTTACACAACACTTTGTCTTGCTTCATCAAGTACTCAAGCTTTAGTGTTTTCCTCGCACAAAGGCAGCCTATCGATCATAGATGATCCATTCTCCTCATCGGCTGGTTACACAGACTTGGTCCAGCTGCGGGCTAAGTAGATTCCCTTGGAAAATTGCACATTTCTAGAGGGAAACCAGCCTTCCCCCCAGGAATTGGCAATCCTCTCTAACAGCCTGTTGGGCTCTAGGATTGCGTAATCCTGCTAGCCAACCCTCCCAGCAGGATTTGAGCAAATTTTCCCAGCAACAGGTTATTCAGCCCAGTATTTATGCAAATCTGGGTAGTAGTCATCTACTTTGCTCAAACCTCCTAGGCGGTCAGCTCAACTCCAAGCCATGAATTCACATTTTTCCCAAGCAGTTGAGCACTCGCATGCATGAACAGTCTGATTGACCAGTTCCACTGGGACCGAGGAAACTTGACTTGAATGCATGCATGACTTGATCTTCCCGGAATAGCAAGAGACAACATGCAAAAGGCATCCCATAATTGAAGGAGCTATTTTTACCAGTCAGGGGTTACATGCAAAGTTGTTTTAGAAGTTTCCCTCCAAGTTTCGCTTTTTCCTAGATTTGTGGCACGCGCGTCATGAGACCAAACTTATTTATTCGAAGCATCAGAGCTCATTCATTTACATCAATCTTGGAGCTTTGACATCCTACAACACATCCAGGACTCTTCAACACATTTGGCTGAGCTATTAACGGGAAAGTGGCCTCAACTTGTCTTTTTCAACATTTCTATCGCTTTTTGTGTATTCACTTGTGTGACTGTTGTTTGCTTGATTTCTTTGAATGCCTGTTGTCATTTACATATATTCTAGCTTTTCCAAGCTCTGTTTCAGTTTCATCGCTATCTCATTGTTGTTTCATGCATGAAACTGTTTTACACAAATGTTCACCCAAGCGGTGAAAGCCCTCACCCACATGCATGTTGATATGTTTGCGGAATCTTCCATTCATGTTTTGCATGCACTGTCTACTACTTCTACTATCACTTAGTTTCACCATGCATTTCATCGACTTACTTTCTTTTAGTTGCCGATTGGCGAGTCGAGCCAACCTTAGCATGGTCTCTGCCTTCACCAAGATTGCATTGTGTAATCTAGGGAAGGAAGGCTCACCTTCCTCTCTAGATTTGTGCATTTTGGCCTAGCACTGACTTCCTAGAATATTTTGCGCATTCTTGGAGGACAGTGGCTACTTGGCCCAAGAAATTGTGCAAATTTGTCCCTAGGCCAGCAGTCCTTCCCTGCTCGCATTGCGCATTGCGCAATCCCAGCAGCCAACTGCCCAACTATATTGCGAATTTCATAGAACCAGCAGCCAATCTAGACTCCCAAATAGACCAAACTACCTTTTTCACAGTTCTGGTAGCCAGTCACTCAGTCTCCCAGTGAAATTTGTGCAGTCTTTCTTATCAATTTCTGAGGTATGTGTTGTGTCCTTCCCTGGATTTGCTTTGTTTTCACTGACATATTTCTTGCCATGCATGCTGCTTGTTTCTAGATATTTCAGGTGTTCATCTATCTCAATGGATTCCAAGAGAACATGATCATAGGACACTGATGGTATCGTAGCTAGAGCAACAGCCGAGTAAGTGTCCTTTCGTCTGCTCATCTATGAAGATGCGAAGTTGTATCTAGACAAGGACATTAAACTGAAGTGGCAAGAGTTTAATGAAACATTTGTGGGTACTTTTTGGGAAGACTGTTAGGTGTACGTGAACATCCATAAGTTTGGATTGTACTAGATTGCATGGAGATACCCGGCATTCCCATGCATGGATATGATTCACTAGATTATCTCTCACACTGACCCTGAGACAATGACCTTGAGCAGTGTCAGTGGGACGAGGCTTGCAATCTTCTAGGCATGAGATTATGATGAGATGTATCAGACGATCGAGCCCACAATTGTCATGACTCCCTTGTTCAACTTGCCCAACAATAGAGGGCACTCCAGAGACATTATGAAGGATTGGGTAAAGGAGCCAGCTTGCTTCACAATGACACCCAATCAGATTTATAAGATGAATATATTGAGGAAGGCATACCAATACTTGGTCATATTCGCATGTTGACTGAGTGGCCAAGCAAGCATTGAGACCTTCCCTCAGGGTTGGGTGGTTGCGTTGGACCAACTGGCTAGTGAAGGAAGACCATGCAACTAGTCTAGCATACTAGCTCATCAGCTGAAGAAGTAAGTCACGAAGGCTCGATAGTCACCCGATGGTATGCATGTAGAGATTTATATGTCTGCTTACATTATAGATGCAGTCTGTGCCCGACATGAGTTCCCGCGTTTGGATTGTGCATGGTCACTGACAAAGACTATTGTGAACATGTATTTCAATTTTTTGTCTGAATGCAGCCTCAAAGTAGTGATCATACAATTTTCTGGCCATTTTGTCACCCTAGTGTACATGTTGATATTCGAACAGGATCCACCCTACATGTCATAGGAAGAGATGAAGGCATTGCTAGGCATTGCAGATTGGTATGCCTCGGCGTCTAACACGTTCATCCGAGTTTTCAATGCGGAGAAGTCTCTGCATGTTCTGCCAAAGTTCTCCTTGGACGTGCTTGTCATGCAGGAAGTAGCATACCACAGCTCGACAAGATTGACAACTAGACTGCATTGGAAGTAGAAGGCACCTTGGCCCTCTCTCCCATTGTGGATTGGGTTATATGAGATCTGGAGTATCAAGCAAGCGTATGTCGAAGCAAAGTAGATGAGTAAGTAGCCTTTCGACCTCCGAAGCTTTAACCCCTATGACCCACATGGCATTGTGAAGGATCACTGTGCGAAAATCTAGTTCAACTGGATCCATGGGAGATGTCATTGGGCTGAGGAGAACTCATGGAGATACTGCTACAATTCCTCCATAACCAATGAACAGGTCGGCTTCTCCATAGAGTGGTTAGCAAAGCAGCATGAAGCAGCACCACAGAGAGCACCATCAGTAGTAGTAATAGTAGTAGATGCAGCAGAGACAAGCATACCTATGCGTGACAAAGGGAAGAGGAAGATTGTCGATCACATGGAGGAGGAGGAAAGTTGCAAGTTTCAAGGAGATCCACTTGTAGAACAAGCAGCTATGGCTATTCAGGCAAAGAGGCAACAACATGACAAGCGTATCGGGCGAAGGTAGAGGGATAAGAAGACAATGGAAGAAGCAGAGAAGGAGTTGCATCAGCTGAGGGAGAAACTTTGGAAATAACAAGAGTTGTGCCAAAAAGAGCTGGAAGTGCAACAGCAGCAGATTCAGCAGAGGGTGTATCACGTGTAGACAAACAAAGTAGTGCCCGTACAAGTAGTTGATTCATCTGAACAACTGGCATCAGGTGAATAGGGTGAACCATCGCAAGGGCAATAATTTTCTCTTGAGATAGAATAGGCGCTTGAACAGTTGGATGAAAACACGGAGCAACAGGAGTTGGAGCAGGATACCGACCTCATGCCTCACAACAAAGAGGTCGCCTCACCCACTTCATTGCATCTCAATGATGAGCAAGTATTAAATGACCAAGGAGGCATTGAGATCCTTGGTGGTCAACCAGAAGAAGATATGCACAACATATCCTTTGATGAATCTCATCACAGAGTTGTGTAGTCTCAGAGGACTAACTCTAGAGGACCAAACATCCCCTACGCAATTTGAAAAGAAAGTGAGTGTGACTAATGTGCACAAGCATCCAGCTGCGTTGGCCTATGCAACAAGAGTGTATGTCGAAGCCACTAGCTGAAGTGTTCGTTTTCTCATAGCTGAGAATGAGCAAATAGCGAAGCAACTACAAGTGGCCAAGTAGGGAGGAGACTTGGTGACAATGTCTGCTCGAGTTGAACTGAAGAAGGAAATACTATATGAAGTATTGTCCTTGGACACATTTATGCGAGCATTGTACTCAAAGTTTGGTATCATGCATCAAGCAGTGGTTCATCTCCATGGGTGGCAGCAGTGATGTGCAAGAAGAGCATGCATCTTGATGAACATACATATTGTTGTTGATAACATGAAAGCATGGACAATGAAGTACAAGGGAGCCCCACTTCACTTGCCAAAGATGATGAAGGCCAATGCGCTCGAGCAACAAGCACGTATTCAGAGTGAGATCCAAAACTATGAAGACCTACCACAACCCATCACTAGCATATAGGCTTCCCATGCACGAGTGTTCAAAAGCGTGTAGGTTATAGTGCACACTCATGCAATCCCATCACTTGGGACCCTCACCTAGGCCAAGACCAAGAAGTAGGTCCGACAGGAGCTTGACTCGTGCTTCGACGAGTTGATGTGCACCGCCACCAGCCTAGACTTGCCTATCAGTGCATACATCATGCGCAAGTACGTTGCTAGTTCAGCAACACTAAAGACAATGATGTGCATGCTCACAAATTTTTTTTTAATGGAGCTCAAGCAGTGTACCCAGATGCTATGGAGGCAAGGTTCAGGTTTTAGACGGATGTCACAGCAGAACACACGGACAGTCTCAAGGACTACCAATCTTGGGATCAATATGTCACTGTTGATCAACATGAGGATGTCGAGCAATTGGACTTCTATGGTTGTCTAAGTCTAAATGATGTCTAGTTTGGCTTGTCCAAGCCATTGTTCACATGGGTACATGTGCATTGTAATGTTGAGTCATGTCAAGTGTAATTCAAGTGTCAAGAGTGGATGTAATAGTCATAAAGTAGGTGAAGAATCATGAGGGTAGTTGAATGGTCACAAAGGGGAATGTCAAGGGTCACCCCACCCTTTGCTATAAATAGTCCCTCATAACTCATTTTATACATTTTTGGTCAGCCAAGCTTCTACTAAGATTATTTTGAAGAAGGCTTGGACAATATTGTAATGTGCCTTAGCTTCTCCACTGCACGAAGCTAGTACATCTCTTTGGAGGAGCAAGTAGATGTGGATGTAAGATTCCACTGTTGGGGCTAGCAGGTTTACATGGATGTATTGTATGATTATGACTTACACTTCTTTATATAATAAGAGCCAGCGCGTTTTCATGCATATGTTGTTATTGTAGTTGGACTACTCCGGTTGCTTTAATGATATGTGTTGTTCAGCTTATGTACTTGTGTATTAACTAATTCACATACAATTATATTAATCTTGGTGTTAATGTGTTGCATATGTTGTTAATGTTGGCAGTCTGTGTCGACTACTCTATCGGATATCAAACAGATCTTTCACTTTAACCTTTCTATAATAACCGTCACACTCATCTCGGATTGATTCATGAGTGTTATACATGTTATCTTACCTTGTATGATGTGACTACCACATCTGAGTGGACTTCTCTGTAGGAAGTTGTGCATGTCCTTTGTGTTGTGCGTTCCTAGCTGAGTTGGGATTGATCCCTTTCAACCTAGAAATCACATTCACCTCCTTCCCCTTTTGAAGTGTTGGAACCTCACATTCACCTTCCTTGACTCATTGCATCAGTCACACCCTTGCTGTTGACAAAGGTATTCTACTTGCCTTTGTGCGACACTGCGTTCAGGGCACTACCTTACGAGCCACTACTGGGACTCCTACACCAAACGGTCTGAGGTCTAATTGGTACGTCTTACCGGGGGGATCCCCTTAACATGTTGACGGGTCCGACACAATCAACATGTTTATAATATTTGTCCCTTGCATTTAATATTATTCCCTTGTGTTTATAATCCCTTTAGATTTTAGTATTAATCCCTTGGGTTTATTATTCCCTTTGTTTTATAATATAAATCCCTTAGTTTTATTGTTCCCTTAGGTTTATAATATCAACTATTATCAACCATGGTCAAATGTTGCATTGTGCCGATGATTGTCTGAATATGAATTCAACCATGGTCCAACGTCACATTATGACAAAAATTCTCTCGATATGAAAATCAATCATGCTCAACCATTGTCTAACATTGCATTGTGACAAGGATTGTCTCAATATGGAAATAAAACATGGAGATTCATGGTCAACCATTTTTATTTTAGGGTTTATAACATTTATCTTAGGGTTTATTTACCTTGGGTTTATAATTTTAATCCCTTGAGCTAATTATTCCCTTGCTTTATAATATTAATCCCTTGTGTTTATTAATCTAAGTGTCCATATTCTTAAGGTTTAATATTATTCCATTATATTTATAATCCCTTGCGTTTTTAGTATTAATCCCTCGGGTTTATTAACCCCTTGGGTTTATAATATCGATCCCTAGGGTTTATTATTCCCTTGAGTTTATAATATCGATCATGGTCAACCATGCTCAACCATGTTTTATAAATTCAATCATGGCCAACCATTCTCAAACATATTTTATGAAATTTGTTGTGGTCAACCATGGTTAGTCATGGTTATCCATGCCCATATGTCGCATTTAGACAAAGATTATCTCAATATAAAAATCAATCATTGTATCAACCATGGTCTAACATCGTATTATGGTCCAACGTCGCATTGTTTCAACCATAGTCCAACATCACGTTATGGCCAATCATGGTTAACCTTGGTAACCACGTTCAACCATGTTTTATAAAATAAAAAATTGTCATTCATGGTCAATTATGGTCAACAATGGTCAAACGTTAGATTGTGACAAATATTGCCTTGATATGAAAATCAACCACGGGTAAGCATGGCCAACTATGGTCGAACATCAAATTGTGATAAAGATTGTCTTGATATGAAAATCAATTAGGATTAAGCATGGTCAACCATAGTCCAACATCGCATTGTGATAAGGATTGTCTCAATATGAAAATCAACCATGGTCAATCATGGTCAACCATGTTTATTTAAGTGTTTATAATATTCATCTTAGGGTTTATATACCTTGGGTTCATAATATTAGTCCATTGGGTTTCATATTATTCCCTTGAGTTCATAAACCCTTGGCGTTTTAGCATTAATCCCTTGGATTTATTATTCCTTTGTGTTTATAATATCAATCCCTTGAATTTTTTATTCCCTTGGGTTTATAATATCAATCATGGTCAACCATGATCAATCAAAGTCAACCATTGTTAATAATGGTCGATCGTCATCTAACGCCGCATTGTGACAAAAATTGTATCGATATGAAAATCAATTATAGTCAAGCATGGTCAACTAATTTCCAATGTTGCATTGTGAGAATGATTGTCTCAATATAGAAATCAATCATGGTCAAACACGATCAACCATGTTTATTTTAGGGTTTATAATATTTAACTTAGGGTTTATATACCTTGGGTTTATTATTCTCTTAGGTTTATTAATCTAAGGGTTCATATTTCTAGGGTTTAATATTATTCCCTTAGGTTTATAATCCCTTGGGTTTTTAGTATTAATCCCTATTTTTTATTATTCCCTTGAGTTTATAATAACGATCATGGTCAACCATATTTTATAACTTTGATCATGGTCAATCATGGTCCAATGTTGCATTATGATAAATATACTCTCAATATGAGAATCAAGCATCATCTATTGTCGCATTGTGACAAAGATTTTGTCAATTTGAAAATAATTCCTGGTCAACAATGATCCAATGTCACATTGTGACAAGGGCTATCTCAATATGAAAATTGACCATGGTTAACCATGTTTATTTTAGAGTTTATAATATTTATCTTAGGGTTTATATACCCTCGATTTATATATTATTCCCTTGGGTTTAATATTAATCAACCATGATCAACCATATTTTATAAAATCAATCGTGGTCAACCTTGGTTAATGATGGTCATTCATGGTTAATAATTAATTATTATTAAATAATAATAACCACTATCAACCAAGGTTACAAATTACCCGTGATTAATAATAATAATAATAATTATTATTATTATTATTATTATAATTATAATAAATAATATAATAATAATGGTTATTATAATATGGATTAATAATATATAATAATTGATATTAATATGATTAAATAATTAATTATTAATTATGATTAATTATATAATAATTATGAATTAATAATAAAAATGATTAATTACTATTAATCATTTTAAAATGATCATTATTATTACTTTCATAATAAATATTATTAAGATTTTATTATTTATTAATATTACTACTCTAATCAATAAATATTATTATTAAAATAATTAATTTATATTACAATAATTTAAATTATAATAAGTTAAATTTAATATTAAATATTAATATTAGATAATAATTATAATGATATTAATAATATTTTATTATAATATTTTTTTATTTTCTATATTTATTAATGGTAAACTAAATAAACTTTTGGCATATATTAATCATATAATATTTTTAATGATCTATTAGTTTATAAAATATTTAATAAAAGTTTATCATATATAATCTTGTCGAATATCATTGTATTAATTTTATGTTCATCAAATGACACATATCTTAATTATTAACTCCTATGCTCCCCTAATGACGGCATTCATTTATATTTTATATAGTCATATACGACTGAAATTCAGTCCTAATTTTAAAAGTATTATGTCAAAGGTGTTAATTAATTTTTTAATATATCAAACCCTTTCCCTACGAACAACTCAAAGGAATTTTTTTTAAAAACAATGTTCAACGAGGATGGAGAGGCTTACTGCAACGGACAAGTTTTGGAGAATTCAAATGGAGTCCTGGGCAGAGATAAGACACTACATTCCAAAACAGCTTTATTAATTTTGAAAGCAATATAACAGTCTGGTCAAAGTTTATTGATCTCAACTTTGTTTACATTCAGATTGTGACAAAGGTTGACAGAGATGGAATAACAGTCTGGTCAAAGTTTATTGATCTCAACTTTGTTTACATTCAGATTGTGACAAAGGTTGACAGAGATGGAATAGGCGGAAAACCGATTTACTAAAGACGCCCCGCCCTTGTTTTCATGTTTTGAATTTTTTTTTTTTTTTTTTCTAGTTGAGATTTTTTTTAAGTTTTTATGTGGTTTTTCTTAATCTATTTTTTTTTTTTAATTTTAAAAAATTATTGGATTATAAATTTGATGAGTAACTATTATTCAATCTAAAAATTTAAAAAAAATTTAAGTGTTGAGTCTATATATATAATTAAAAAAACTTGTTTAAATTTTACAAATCAAAATTTTACCTCAAATTTTTTAATCAAATTTCAACACTCTAAAATACTAAAAATAACACTATAAATAACTTTTTCCTCATATTTAATAACTTTGCCCGGCCCAATCTGCCCAATTGAACTTAATTAAGTATATCCCTACGGAAAGAATTTGTAATTCCAGAATTCCATTTTTCAATATTCAATTTTACGGAATTTCATGTTTAAGACAGACAGCCAGAGCCTAATTATAAAACTTATTGCCAGTCATACCACTGTCGGCAAAAAAACAAAAACGCCGAAAATAACTATACAAGTGGTGGGTTACAGCCTTAACCTACCTAGAGTTAGGATTAAAAATAGAAGCCTAGGAATTACCCCAACTACTTTTACAAAAGAATGTTTGATGGTGTTTCCCATCTGTTGGTCAGCGTTGAAAGGAAATGCAAAAATGACATATATTCTCTCAGACATCACAAATAATAACTGTGTTAAATTATGGTTATGTACGATTCACTGCACTGAGATCAGGATGTCCCAATAACTAACATAGCCGCAAGCTCTGTCACGCAAATTCCATTTCATTTTTCATTTTATCCGATTGTTGGCACATGTATTAAACATGAACAATATGACTCGGCACAGCAAAGAAACAAATGAAATGATTAAATTGAAAAAGTATGATTCATTATTTTATAAAATATATTAGTTTCTTAGACGATTCTCTCAAATCATCTATATATGAACTATCTAGATTTAGTTATTGTAGAATTGAGGCTTCTGTGATCCATCATAATTGTAAAGAGAGCTTCAGCATAAATAACATCAAAAAGATCATTGTCGACGCGTTTCGAACCAACCAGTGTGGTTCATCGTCAGGACGAGTTGAAGGAACAGATCAGGCCTAGCAACCTAAATATACTGAGCAGAGACTCCAACGGCTACACCTAGGTCATAATTATATTATTAATAAAATTAATTTAATTATCATTTTTCATAATATTAAGGTAATAATATTTTAATTCCTTGAGATAAGAGAAATTAGGTTATATTGGTAAATATAATCTAATTATTAAATATAATATTTTTAAGAGCTGATATTATTAAAAGAAAATTATTTGTTTAAATAAATTAAAGGTTATTAAAATTTTTTATTACTATTGCATTAATAATTTTGAAAGAATAATTTAGGTTATATATATTATTAAATCTAGTCCTATAATATTATATTTCTAGAGATAAGAGATATTAGGAATAAAATAAATGAGCGAATATTAAAAGAATTTTAATTTGCTTGAATAACTTAATATTAATGGTTATTTAAAAATTACTTTTAAATTATTATTGCTTGAATTACTTCCTTAGAAAGAAATAATTTTAAGTTATATAAGTAATTATATATTCATCTTAAGTTAATATTATATATGTTTTATTTAAAAATTAATAAAATTTTAATTCTTTCGAGATATACTATATATCTATATAAGCTATCATTATACTACTTAAACTAGATCCAATAATACATCCTAAATTAGATATACTAATCAAACTAACCTAAGGAATTAAATAATAAACTACTAAAACCGGATAGAGAGAGAACCCACCTCCTTGATGTCTTTGTGGATAACGGATATAGCAGGCACCTTGGTCGGAAGGCTTTCCTTACAGCTTCCAAAAAAGCGTTTATTAAGAAAGAGCCTAAGGAACGTCATCCAGGTGTCCATCTTCCTTATATCGAAGGGACCACAGATAGGATTGCTCGGATCCTTAGAAAATTTGATATTCCCTCAACCTTCAGGCCCCTCAAAACCATTCGTAATTCCCTTCGGTCTGTGAAGGATCCTGTTAACCCCAAAGACATGAAGGGTGTTTATTTGATTCCTTGCTCTTGTGGGACACCCTATATAGGGGAAACAGGGTGCTCCATCCACCAGAGAATTTGTGAGTATGCAGCGGACCTAAGGCATGGAAGAACTAAGTCCTCAGCTTTAGCAGAGCATGCGGACAAGACTAAGCATCATGTCTGCATAGAGGAGACCAAAGTCATTACGAGGGTAGATCGGTACCATCATCGCAAGTTAAGGGAAGCTATTGAAATTGAACGAAGACCCATCAATCTCAACAGAGATGATGGTTGGAAGGTAAGTAGAAGTTGGATCCCTGCCCTGTCGTCTTAGGGTTTCTCCCCCCCCCTCCTGCCCCTTTGGTCATCCTAGGTGCTTGTTTGGTTTAGTCTTTTTGTGTATTTATTTCTTTGGCATCGTTGTGTTCTTCCCCTTTTTTGTGGATTCCTCCAGTTTCTATTGATGGCCTTTTTTCGTTTTAGGTATTAATCTAAGTTATTTTTATGTAGATTTTATCTCAGATATAGGTCCTTTTCCGGTTTTAGTAGTTTATTATTTAATTCATCAGGTTAGTATGATTAGTTTATCTAAATTATGATGTATTTTTAGATCTAGTCTAGGTGGTATAATGACAACTTGTATAGATATATAGTATATCTTGGAAATAAATTAAAATTTTAATAATTTTTAAATAAAACATATATTATAATTACTTACATAACTTAAATTATTCATTCCAATGAGGTATTTCAAGCAATAATAATTTAAAAGTAATTTTTAAATAACCTTTGATATTATGTTTTTCAAACAAATAAAATTCTTTTAATGTTCACTCATTTATTTTTATCCCTAATATCTCTTATCTCTAGAAATATAATATTACTATCCTAGTATTATATAAATAATAATAATAGGACTAGATTTATAATATTATAACTTAAATATATTCTTTCTAAAATATTACTTCAATAGGTAAAAAAAAAAAAAAAAAAAAAAAAAAAAAAAAATAACCATTATTTTATTTAAACAAATTAAATTTCCCTTAATAATATCCGCTCATATATTAATCATACCTAATTAAAATATTATATTATGAACTCTATAAAAATAATAATTAGATTTAATTTATTAATATAACCTAATTTATCTTATCTCAAGAAATTTAAATATTATATTATTAACTTAATATTATATAAATAATAATTAGATTAAATTTATTAATATATTTATGACCTAGGTCCTAAAGTCAAATATAGCTGTTATGTAGCCGTTGGAGTCTCTGCTCAGTCTATTTAACTTACTAGGCCAGATCTCTTTCTTCAACTTGTCCTGACGATGAACCACACTGGTTGGTTCGAAACCCGTCGACAATGATCTTTTTATGTGATTTATGCAGAAGCTCTTTTTACAATAAAAAGAGTCCTCCAAATTTCCAAGCAAACCAAGGTGGGTGATTGGTACCTTTACCAAAACCACATAGAAATCAGAATATATGGTTGCCTTCTTGCACCATATAATTTGCCAAGATAACTCCCTATGAGGTTGTTTGTCTTAGAATATTACAGAAAGATCATCAATGCATATGAAGTCAACTTTGTCAATTCCAAGAATAAGGCCTGTTTCAAAATCAAAGACCAATTAGGTCCCTTCATATGCAATTTTAGACAGGTAGGAAAAGAGGCAGACCTGATCTTGCAAAGAATGAAATTCTAAAGGAGTTTTGTATGGAGATATGATCCTTTAGAATTCATTACCAAGAAAAGGCAAAATGTCAAGCTAGGACCTTTCATCCACCACCCCATACCAGAAATAGAGGCATATGCAAATAAAACAGAATGGGTGGAAAATACTTTAGTAGATAGAGACATCACGAGGGTAGATGTAGAAAATGCTCTGATTGATTTGGAAAAGCAGCTTGATGATAGCACTTTCCTTTAGGTACCAGAAGAGCAAGAAAGAGCCATGAGCACCCCTCCAGTCATGCAAAGTCCTCAGAATAAGGAGAAAAATCCAAAAAGAAACAGAGAGGGAGCTTCCACTTCAGGAACAGACACCTCTAATTTGCAACAGGAAACAAGTCACAACAAGAGGCAAAGGCTCAATCAGGCCTCTGAACAGGAATACATAGAGGGATTAGCACAGGTTACCAACACAGAGGTAGAAAGAAGTAGGCCCACAACTCCATATGAAGACATACAAGAGCCTTCCACATCACAAACTCAGATGTTGGAAAGGCAACTTAGTGTGGAAGTGTCTTCCTTCAGTAGGCCTGCTGACAAAGACCAGGACATAAAAGACAGGTATAAGGAATAAAAATGAGGAATGATAGGCTTAAAGCCCAAACATATGCTCAATACCTAAAGCTCACTCCCACAAATCAAACAAGGCTAATGTCAGCCTTTGAAATCAAGGAGGGAAAGCTGCAGATGTCCTTTATCAAACCTACAACACAACAATCCAAAACATCATCAGATTTCAAGAGGGTTGACTTTGAAGTGTTGGAAAGGGATATTCATCCCATAGACCAGTTAGAACTGCACAAACAAGCTAGAGAGATGATATACTCCATCCTAACAGGTAAATCCATAGCTTCCCATTAGCTACAAAACTATTTGAACAACATTTCGACACAATTTAAGTTAGAGAATGCCTCCTCACAGGCCAAGTATATGAGGATTAAGTCTTTGGAAGACTTGGTTATTGAGCTGGGACATGATCCCAAGGATTAAAAGCTACTGAGCAGCTGATAAAGAAGAAGAACGATAATTTTTCTGCACTGAAGAAGCAATTGAAGATACCTCAGCTGCAACATCCTCAAACAATTGAAGTCATAGAGAACCAAACCAAACATGAAGAGTTGATGGACTTGGTCCTAAAACTAAATGATCAACTAAAAGAAACTGAGGAAGAATTGGATAATTTAATCCAATTAAAGCAGACTGACATTACATCAACTTCTACAAATGTCATCCCTACAGTATCTACAATAGTCCCTTCTACACTGGCAGCTTCACTTGCACCAACAACTCCACCTGCCATAACATTGTCAGTTACAACAGAGTCTACAACAACGACAGGTACATCAGGAGAAAATGCAGTAGAATTAGTTAAAGCCATGGAAGAGATGCCAATTCAGGCTACATAAATGAAAATATTGAAGGAAAATGTGGCAAGTTTAGAGACTGATTATAAACTTGCACAGGTTATGCAAAATGAAGAGGCATAGAAAGCAAACAGGATGAGTGAAAATGTCAAAGCCTTGGAAAAATACCTAACATTGGAGAAACCCCTTGGGCAAGCCAAGGAACTATTATGGGCCAATATCATTGACTCTGTCAATGATATTTGGCTATCAATTCAAATTATTTTTGAACAAATAGAATTAATAAAGATAGCTATAGAAGCTATCTAGAAAGTAAAGGAGGAGTTGGGAGACATGCCAGAAGATGCCAATAGACTCACCCACTTCCTCAACAACAAGAACAGGTATGAGCTCCATGAGCTAGACATAGAAGACATGACTGAAACCATTTTGGAAATAAGGAAGGTCCTTTCCAAAAGAAACCTGATACTGAACTTAGAAGAAAAGTGCCACAACTTGTAGGTGGCCATAGATAGATTCATGGCCAAATTCCAAATTTTGAGGGAGAAAGGATTACCCAGTCCATTGGTCATTAATGAAAAAATCATGAATCAGTTGGAATATGGTGATATACTCAAAGAGTTGGCTAAGGAACAAGCTAGTACTTCATCCATAAAAGCAATGCCAATAGGCAAAGTTTTGTATAACACATTTAAAACTTGTTTTTTCTTGAGCATGAGATAAAACACTTATTCCTCACGAAGCCCAATTTTTCCAAGTATAGTGAAGCTGATGAGATCTATAGGATGATGATGAATGTCAAATTACCTGATGCAGAATAGTGGGAAAATATGACTGATTTACTGTGAGAAATTTACGGCAAAAAGTTATTGCATAGTAAAAATAGAACAACTAGGTAAAGAGATGAAAACATGACAACATGGTTAAAGAGTATCAGGGTCAAAGAGTATAAGGTGAAAGATAAAAGTTGAAGAAGATTCCGGCATGAAAGACCATAACTGCAAGACAACATAAAGAGATACAAATTCAACCAGAAAAGCGAACAGTACCACATAAAAAGGGACAACATGAAACAATTCAATAGCTATCTCTATCTTCTTGCAAGAAGATATTTGTATTTCCTAAATTAAATATCAAGTTAGTTTGAGATATTTTGTAATAATTTTTTGTATAAATACTTCACAATTCGAAGTATGTAGGGTGGATTCTTAGACACTTCTATAGACTTTCTTGATCAAAAGACTGTAAGCTATTGTATCACTGTTTGGGCCAGCAAGCTGGATTAATGAATAAAGCCAAGACATTTCACAAGATTCATGTGTGAAGCGAAGTACAAACAAGTATTTTTCTCTTGTGTTTTTATCTTTCTTTAAAAGTTTTCCCATAATCTTTAATTTATTTTAAATCTGAATGCTATAATATGGAATGATATCTTAAAATTTGCTTCATTGCACTCTGTTTTAACTATTATGCATTTTAATGTTTTCTACTAATTATCTAAGTTTAGGAATTCTTGATTTCTCCTTAGTTTAGGTAGTCTCCTTGTGATCTATAGCAAAGGATTCTTAATTGCCCTTTGCTCATGATTATCCTATGTTCCTCATTTTAATCCCTGTCTGAGAATTCTTAAATTCTCTCTCATCCTGGTTAAGATCATCTCACCCATTCAGCCCCAAGACCTGCACTTCACTCTGCTAGCTTGCCCTTTGAACACTCCCTTTAATGAGTTAACTTCTAGTTCTGCTGCCCTTCTTTGACTCCATATCCCAATAGTCCAGAGACATCATTCTATCCATCTGTTTTAAGAATTCCATCATCCAACCTTCAATACAAATCAAAACCCCATGAACTTTAAGAACTAGCCTAAAATCCCAGCAAACAAAGCTAAATCATGAGAGAGCCCTCTCTAAGTCATAGGTTGGCTAGAGCCTATACTTAAAAGATTGGTTTGTGATTACCTCGGTATTTTCCTTCTTCTGATAACTCCTAGGGAAAATTTCTGAGTGATAACGAAAGGGATGGAAGAATGGGTGAAAATGAAGATTTTTTATGGACATGGATGAAAATGAGAGTGGAGAAGAGGTCAAGTAGCATGGAAAATGAATGATAAGGCTATGGTGAACAAATATCAACCTTCCGTAAAGAAACCATGAAATTTTTACCCCTTTCTCCAATCGGATTGCCTCTTGTAGCTTCTTCTCGACCATCCGGTAGCAATTTAGAACTTCTTGTAGCATATCAGGACAACCTCTTGTAGCAAACTTGCTTTGTCCATATCTCCCAAATGGTATACTGGATTGACTTGAAATTTGGTGAGCATGTTACCATCATCCCTATGCATATACCCATTAAAAAATCTTGGCCAATGTATGCACAAATCTCAAGAAAATTTAAAAAAGGTTGTAGGTGATGGAGGTCAATTTCTCGAAAACTGTGCACCAGAATTTGCTGAAATTTCTTGGGCATGTTACCATTATCCATATGAATATCGCCATGAAACAACTTGGAAAATGGAAACATGGTTTTTAAGATATAATAAAAACAATTTTCTTCTCTGTGTATTTTGACTTCTTGTAGCAAAAAAGTGCCTTCTTGTAGCATTTCAGGACAACAAGGAAAATGGATGGGAAAATCTTGGCAATGATGAGTGGATGGTGGAAAGAGATGAGGGTTATGGATTGGCATGGACTTGGTCCTTCTGGAGCATCTGAGAAAAGGGGGGGAAAATCCAAGGTTGACTTGCTTTGACTAGAATTTTGACCAACTTTTTCCCTTTTTGTGCTAAAATTTTCTTCTTTCCTGCAAAGGTTCGAGAACACTTGCATTCATGTGAGAGAGATACATGGAGGAAATAATTTTTTTCTTTTCATTTTTTCTTCTTTTAGGCCTACTAGCTCCCTCAATTAGGTTTTCAACTAGTAGGTCTTCCTAGGCACTTCAAAGGAGGTTTTCACCTAGGATCTTTTTTTTTTTTCCCAATCCATTAGCCAGCTCACGGAGGTTTTCAATCAATGAGCCAATCTCAGGTGCCTCAAAGGAGGTTTTCACCTAAGTTTTCATTTTTTTTCTATCTTACTCTACTTGAAAAAAATAAATCATTTTCAAGTGTAGGAATAATCCCAATGGTGCCACTTGCATAACAGGATGACATATGAAATCATGTGTAGGATCGAAACATATACTTTGACGTGTACCTGAATGTGATATACCAACTGATTTGACTGACATGATATTAGGAATTATTGAAGAACAATGTGTTGTTGCAACTTAATAATTGTCTAGAACCATATTTCAATATAGTTGTGATGCCCCTGGTCCATTTGTTGATTTGGATCATCTTGGATGTCTTCTTCTTCCATGAAATTCAAACCTTTTTCTTTTTGCTGATTATTCTCTTGAACACATAGAAGATCTAATGGTGAACATGATGTAACTTCCTCAATCTTTGATTCTAATGTCTACTCTTTATCAAGTGCAGACCATGATTCTTTGGTCTTCTCATTTGAATCTTCTTTTTCTAAATGTTGTCCTTCAATGACATCAATATAATCTCTTTTTTGCAATACTCTTCTTGAGCTTAGATGAATACCATTAACATCAAGAGGAGATGTTAGGAATTGTTGTACCTAAACATTGTAAGTGGTTTGAGCTACTTCCTTGTGTGGGTTTGGAAATGGTGGTATAGATAGTTGGGTGGGAGTGGATCTCTGAGATGGATTTGGTTGGGGTTGTGGTTGTGGTGGAGGTGGATGGTAGGGATAACATGAAGTCGGTATGGAGGATATTGAGAATATTCAGGATTTCTCCCATAAGGTCCTTGCCAACCTTGTTGGCAAGATTGGTTTTGGGGTTGAGATGGCCAAGGTTACCAAGGAAAGGGTGTATTCCAATTACTTTGAGATGGATGTTTATAACCTTGAAATTATGAATTGCGTTCTTGCATCATACTAGGTTGACTAGGCTACCATGGTCCTCTTGGAGCTACATAACATAACTGCTTTCGTGATTGACTTGCTCCATTGTCCTCTTGTTAAACTTCCTTCAACCTTGGTAATGATAGGAAATATTGAATAGCATGTGATTCTGCATGGACAACACAAATATCAACATCTTATTTTTTTCTCGTTTCCCATTCTTAACATTTCTATTTGTTCACATAGATTGATAAGAATCTCTTTTTCTTTAAGTTATCAAGAAAATTTCCAAGTTTAGCTTGAATTACCGATCTTGATGCTGATTTACTTAATCTTTCTCTTCCTCTTGATATGTGTTTGCATGTTTCACAAATTTCTTCAAAAGATAATTGGTATACATCACCTCTACTTGCGAGATCAATCCACTTATCCCTAATTGTTGTAAGTAAGAGGGTTTTTTAGTGTGTCAGATCCTAAATGATGTGATTTTGCTCTCTTAACATTATACATGAACCTATTTATTAGATCCTCAAGGCTCTCATCTTATTTTTTTATTCATTCTAATTTTTTTTTTTTTTAAATATCATGATCTTTGTATTTTTCTAGAAATATCTTTTGCATATCATTCCACAATCTTATTGAATTAGTTCCTAAATTCATGAACCATTTAAGAGCTCTATCCTTCATTGTTGCCAGAAACAATCTCAATTTTTGAGTATTTAATAAGTAACCATAAAATATACAAAGGATTTCAAATTCAAAGAGAAATGTTTCTGGATCCTCTGACCTTAGACCATGAAAGTTTGGAATAAAAGATGGAGGGATGTTCTTCATGTGCACACTAACATCAATATCTTGAATGGGAAACCCAAGAGGATATTCCTCATTATAATCATCTTCATCCATTTCTCATACCTTCTCTGTCACCTCTTCTTCTTATACCTTCAAAAATGAATGGTGATGTGGCTCTTAATGCATCACGTGATCAAATGGGGTGGTTGGTGTTGGAGATTTTGTTTTTGAATAAGAATGCTAGTGCAATGAATTTTTTTGTTCTTGAAATGAAAGATGCCTAATGAAATTTTTTATTTTTGCAGAAATTAAAAATAAATGAATCAACTACGGAAGAAAACAATGCATACTTTGACACATCCTCGAAAACGATTCCAAAAAGTGATGAGCCTTGGCATTGCAACAAGAATGCTGCAACTCCCAAGGCTACCAACTTTAATTATCAACCTAGGGTTTGTACAAAATTAAGAGGTATCAGCACTATATGTGCAACATACAATGTGTCCTTATTTCACTATCATGATTTAATGGAGTGAATGTAATTAAATCAAATCCTAAACTAATTTCATAAATGGAAATGTTACTTTGAAAATACATTAGTCATAGGCAAGAACAACAATTTGTAATTGAAATCCTAAGAACACGAATTCAAATAAATAGGCCTAATCTACTTTTTAAAAAGGCATGTCCTAATTGGTGTTCTATTCTACCTCAATCACGTATATAGAGCCTAAGGGTTGTGATTCAACCCTAAGAGACAATAACCAAGCTTTTTGAGCAAATATGGTCAAGTGTACACGTGCTAGAGGAGTGCTACAGGAAGTTACAATGTTTGCTACATGAAGTTACATGTTTGCTACAAGAAGATATAATTTATCGAATGACAAAGTAAATAAAATCTAAATGGGATGAAAAAATTTCATTTATTGAATAAGATGTCTTAGGTTTTTATCCCAAGTGGAATCACTCAGAAATACCCCTTTTTTTTTTTTTTTTTTTTTTAACAAGATCAGATAGTTGTTATATTATCAAAAAAGTTTTTGAAGCAAACTCCTTTTACATTCCGATGTTCTGATATGATAGCTTGAGCAGTTAAATAGGAACACAGACCTTTCTTCTGTGCTTGGTATCAAAACTTCAAAAGCTTTTTTTAGCTATTCTAGAGTACTGTTTTACATATTGACCCGCTAAGAAAACAAATTTACATAGCATATTTCACATAAATTTATGGTTTGTAAACTGGGAGAGTATATTCTCTAGCCTTTTCCATATGTTTTACATTTTGTTGTTCCTTAAGTTTGCTGTTCCTTGTGCTGTTATTAATTCTTCTTGCTGTCCCTTGCTGCTGTTCCATCGACCTGTTGTTCCTTTGGTCTGTTTTTCTTTTGTCTACTGTTCCTTATGCTGTTGTTCCTTTTTCTGGTTTCTGTTCCTTCTTTTGTTGTTCATTCTGCTTGTTGTTCCTTGTTTCTATTCCTTCAGCCTGTTGTTCCTTCAGCTTCTGTCCTTTCTGTTGCTAGAAATACCCCTATTAACACGTGCTAAAGAATAACATAAAATTACTAGTCTAAAATCTAGAATTCAAGAACTAATGAGCTAGTTAACCCATAAAATGACTAACCTAATCAAGTGAAAATGAAATGGGGTTATATATTATTATATATTATTATTATTATTATTATTATTTTTTTTTTTTATGTTCTAATGCAAGTGTAATCAACTCAATTGAAGCTCATTAGCGGGTTCTAAAAAATAGTAGAAAATTACTACTATTTTCCATAAGGGAGTTCCAGAAATTTAGATTCGGGAATAAGAAAACTAATCCAAGTAGCTCAATGATTATTGTGACCTTACAAAGTTTTTCCAAGGATGAAATGATGCTTTTGATCCTGCAAAAGAACTTAGTTCAACCATTTAACCCAATCCTACAACAAGAAATCATCAATACTAAATGCAGAAATAGAAAAAAACAAGAACAAGAGATGCACATGAATAAGAAGTGAAAACAAGAAAAGTAAATTATACAAAGGGCTTTGAGGCACCTAGGATGGCCAAGGCCAAGGAAAATCAGAGTCCTATAAAGTATACCAAGTTTTAGAAGCTAAAAATGCCACCCAAGCTTCATTATTGGAATCAATCTAATTACATCCCAGCTAGAAATGATAGTGAAGCTGCAAAGATACAAGTTCTCTACACAAAAAGACTAAGAAAAACCAACCCCTTGAGGAAAATTCGAATTGGTGCTTATACAAGATGATGAGGAAGCATTACCCTTGAAATGAGAAACCTTTACCCTCTAAAATCCATCAAATAGTGGATCTGGTTCCCAACACTACAAATCCACATTAAATGACAAGGAACACATTCCTAGATTTTCTCAATCATTATATCTCCAGAATTTGTGCAATAATTTAAAAATATATTGTTGATTTATTATCCAATATTGATCCTCCTTTCGTAGAAACAAAGTCCCTAAATTATCTCCTCCTCCAAATCTTCATAATCTGCCCAATATTCTCACAATATTCTACAAAATAAATAATATTAGGCACAGATATGAAATCATCTCTAAACCTTCCTAATGAACATATTAAAGCTAAAAAACATTATTAAGTGTATAAGGAGAGGTTTAATATAGCCTTCATGTGCCTAAGAAAGGTTAGATGGGCCTTAATTTGTGTCTAATTTGGAGGCCCATCAATGACAATCATGATTCCCAACAAGTGGTATCAGAGCATAGGTCATGAGTTCGATACACACTCGACTCGCATTTGGGGGGGGGGTTATTGGACATTGGATAAATCAACACTCCCCATGTGTTTCGTGACATGGAATAACCACCTCTTGTGGGTCTTTATCTCTGGTGATGCGACGTCTTTATCTTTGGCGATGTGATCATTGGCTAACACCTGTGGATTTTGGCCTAATGACAATCTTGATTCCCAACACTGGATAGGTATTTCGTTGCTAAAGTCTGCAGGCAATACTATAGTTGTCTAGTTGTATTTGAACAAAAAAAGAAAAATAATTTATTTATTTTCCATTTACTACTAGAGAAGTCATTGTGAAGAATATGACTCACGTTACTAATCTTTCAAAGTCTTTAGATCCTTTTAACTAAGTGAAGTTGAAGTCGTTAAAGCCTTTGATCCAACAGGGTTTTTCAATGCACACCTAGAATCTGTTACATTTGGGAATTTGTTTCCAAGGGATAGAGCACAAAACGAGGAAAGTCATAGTGCACCAATAAAAAACAAGAGTTATTAATAGATGTTGAAGAAATCGTTGAAGAATAGAGCATTGGCATAGGAGGACGATACAAGTAAAGAAGCACAAATCCTACATGACAATCTCAATCTTGCACACACGGTACTGGTCTGAATTCACCTACTAGTCAAAAAAAGAGAAAAACTACTGCAAGTGGAAGAATAGTTTATGATGGGCTATCAGATGGTAGAGATGATGAAGAGCCTCCTCATAGAGTCACTCCAGAAAGAGTGCATACGGTTGAATCAACCAAATCCAAGAGTCCGCGCAAAACAAGGAGCATTGAAGAGGCTATGAAAATGGAAGTTGATAGCGCTATACTAACTGATTGGATTAATACTTGTTTTCAAGAAAATAAAAAAAATGATGGAGCAAATTTCTGAAGAGGTGACTACTTTCGATGACTATCTTGTCACATTGCAAAATGAAAATTGTTACAGGGGAAGTAAAAGATTAAGGATTGAGAAAGTATATGTTTGCAACAAAAAGGTTATTGATCAAGGAAAAATGGATGTTGATGTGTCTGGGGTTGGAAAGACAAGGCTCATGAAATTGTATCAAGCTATTGGTGACGTGTTTGCAATGTCTATTAGCCAACAAGAAGCAGAAAATCTGAAACTGAAAGCAAGAATAAAAGAGATAGAATATGCTCTAAACCCGGGGCCTTTTTTAATGACTTGATTGGCAATACACACATTGCCATTGGCACTTTATACTCCTGGAATATCCTAGAGATTTGATAGACTGATCAACCTCCTTAATGTAGTGAAACCATATATTATCATTAATATATCCAAAAGATTTTGAATTCTTGAATACACACAACTTTCGATCTATGACATTTATTTAAGAGAATTAAGTCATTTTTCGAGTGGGTCAAATGTGAGCTCTATGGAGATAGGGAATTCATAGACAATCAATTAATTAATTTTGGTCGCAAGCTTGTTTTACTATCTCATTTAGATGAAGAGAAACAAGGACTCCCAGATGGTGATCTAATGAACTAGATCAAAACTACATGGTTTAAGAGAATCGAAACATTACAAAACATTATTTTTGAATTTGGAACCATAAAAAGTAGAGAGTTGATGCTTATGTTAAGGAAATATTGATTGTTTGGGATTTAAATAGTCTATGCATTACATATGAGTCTTTATTAATTTAGAAGGACAGGATGATGGTTGAATTGGAAAAGCTAAAACAATCAATGGCAACAACGTTTGATGATATAATTGATTTTACTATAGAGGAAATTAGCAAATGGCTAATTACTTTTGGTAGTGTTAACAAAGAATGCTCAGCCTTGGTTGTGCAATTGCAAGAAGAATCTAGAGAGATTAAGGAGGAGATATTCAATGAACGTGTCAAATAAGAGATTACTTTCACTCCGATGAAAGATTTCATTAAAACTAAACTAAAGGAATTCATTGGAGAAATCGTGATTTCGAAAGAAACTAGCAGTTAAACAATCTCGGAATATGCTTCCGCATATTGTAACTGTTTTAAAATCTTGGAACATTCATTTTTTTGTTTATAGTATTTAATTATTCAAGTTTCTTGCATACGTTATTGTGAATTAATCTAATTCCTGGATGCAGTTTGTTATTTTTCATTGTAGGTTCCATTTTCAGATTACGCTTTACGCGAGCCCAATCCTAGTCCCCATTGGAACGAATGCATTTAGTTTTGTGATTTAAGTATCTAGATTTTTATAAGTGCTTTACACAACAAAAATTATTCTTTGGACCATGACACTGTTGTCAATCCTTGTTTCAATTGTAAATACTATGTGTTTTAATTCTTAGTCTATTTACCAATTATGCAAAGTATTCTTATATAATGTTATATAGGTCTACATTTAATGACATTGTGAAAAAAAACACTAATTGAACATATTTTTCCAATATTTTCTTTGAGATTTTATATATTAGCTAATGTTTTGTAATTGATGATAATCAAAATGAATTTCTGACTACTCTGTCCTAACACCGAGATTGTTTACCAATTTTCTCAAGAATTCTTAGATAATGTTTTGCATATGAACTTGTATAGCTCTAGATTCTATAGCGTTCTCCAAAAACATTGATTGAACATAAATTTATGAACATGTGCTTTTGAGCTTTTATTGTAACTAATGGCCTGTAATTGATGATAATGAAAATGAATGTTTAGCAAGAGTTTTTCATCTCAGATATATGTTCCATTTGTAATGTTTATTTTAATCATAACTATGGTGATTGGCATTTGAATCTAGATATAGTAGTTGTTATTGTAACTATGTTGGTTACTGTTCAAGGCTTCTCAAGCATAAATACTGATTACTTTTTCCAGTTATGAGTTTATTTACCAATTTTGTGTCGAATTTTTGCATAAGTTTTTGAGGATATACTTTGTGCTTTTATATGATATCAAGTGTTATTTTTATATATGAATTTATTAGTTTTGGATCTATGTTTGTGTTGCATGCATCAATTAGGTGTAAGGATAAATTATTCTATGCTTTTGCAATTGTGCAAGGAATAAAATGAAAGTTATTCCTTTTAAATCGGCATATGCTTTACCTATGTACAATGTTTATTTTTGTGTAGGCTTTAGTTTGTCACATGTCTATACATACTCACTATTGCATATCCGCACACACTTTCTAAGCACACTCTTTCTATTTTTTTTGTGTATTTCTCCAAAGTCTTAATTCCCATGGTATTTGACATATGCAAAATGTCCCATACACTTAATCAATTTTATGTAGTGGGAACCAACATTTATTTTAAAATTAATTGAGGTGGAAGTGTGGAGGAATAAACAAAGGGGTGGGGGGTGGAGTGTGGAGGAATAATATTGATAACATTGATACATTGTGCAGAGTGCGAAGGCAACTTTCTTCCTCCACATCTCGCAATCATTTCATAAGTCCACCATGATTCAACACACCACCAAGCTATCTGCATATAAGTTATTTTTATAATTGGAATTTCATGCAATGGAATTGGGGTTAAATTTTGTTATGATAATTCTTATATGCCTTTTGAATATTCTCGTTAAAGTTAAGCTCATTATAAATAATATTGAGCTTATGTTTACGAAACAAAAATATGGTGATCAGTCACTTATAAATATCACTAACGATGGCTAGCATGATTTTTTAGAAGAGAACCGTTGAAGAACATTAATTATTTGTTATGGAATATTTTCACATGGAAATAGAACGAAAGATGCTTGAACAATTTGTTTTAGTTTCTGCAAATGTCGAATAATAATTTTGATTGAGCAAATAAATGCATCCATGTGTATAAAGAATTGTGCATAAGCTTTTTCATTGTGTGGAGTGCGGAAGTGCAGAGAAAAATCCACACAATGAAAGCTCTTTGCATTCCACATACTAAATTACTTTGATTCCATTTCATCTAGCTACTTAATATGAATTTAAATACGTGCAATGTAGAGTTGCAATTTGCGGAAACGATTGCGGGTCAATGTAAATAAATTACAATATTGACTTGCGAGTAATCTTTGTAGAGAGCCAAATAGCTCTAGAATTGAATGACCTTCGATCCATGGATACTAAGGATAGTGAGATCTATTTAGTGTGATACAAACTATAGAATAGTACCAAGTGTTCGTTAGTGCTAAAAACTCCAATTATAATTCTTATTGATTTCTTGAGCTTTGTTTATACTTTTGATTATTGAAATTGTTAAAGCTTGTGCTGACAAATTTAAGTCCTCACAAAATTAATACATATATTTCACTACCACATAGGAAAGAAACTTTCATTATGCAAGGTGTAGAGATGCAGATGCATGGAAGAAACACAATGAAATCTTGTTCCACATCTCTGCACTTTGAATAAATATATTTTGTATTGCTTCCGAAATATATTTTATAGAATCCTGAGCAAAGTTATAAGAGATTATCATAAATGAAGATGATAAATACTATACGAATCTCTAAACCCATGTAATAGTTTTTTTGTAACTAGCTCTTCATCGTAGTGATCATTATCATCATTGATTTCTGTATTTGTCTCACATGAATATGCATCCTTGTTTTGATCAAAGACCATAAGATTTTTCGACAATTCAATTTTATTTGAAATAAAGCTTAATAAATCAACAATGCTTTGAATTTACCATTGCAGTTTACACATAGTCATGATAACACTTGGACTTTAAATGCCAAATGCTTTGTATAAAATGTTTACAGATTTGTTAAAAAAACCTAATGTTTCCAATTTTCCAATCTTAACCTGTAACAACATCCTCTTGCTATGAAATTCAATAATATTGAATGCATACAATGACATGTAACATTGTGCGAAAAAAGTCTATGTTCCTTGCTCCACACAATCATTCTCCCACATAACACCTCTTCCTCACATATAGTAAAAATACACTTAATTGAATATTTTATGATAAGTATTTAATTCACAAATGTAAGATCACAAGTGCACATAGTATTTGAAATCATTTGATAGAACGAGTGCACAAAATAAATTTGTTGACGAGAAATTTATCTAGAGGAATGCAACATTGTAGGTGATTTTTTTGTCACATTATGAATTAAAGTTTATGTTCCTTGCTCAGCACACTCATTCTCTTGTACGATGGTCCTTTCTCACATGCATAAAAAACACACCTTATTTAATATTGGATACTAAGTTTCTACTTAAAGGTTAAATAATTTCATGTGCATAAAATAAAGTTCCGTCTACAATGTCGTCCCAAATTATTAGTTGATTAATAATATGTATTGTCACACGAGAGGCATGTATGTGGAAGGAGGATTGGAACATTGTAGAAGAAAGACTTTATTCCTTGCTCCACACATTTGTTCTCTCGTACAACACTACTTGTTCATACACATTAAAAATACACTTAATTTAATATTGCATAACAAAAATAATAATTTAATCCACAAATGTGAAATCACAAATGCACATAGTATTTAAGAAGCTTGAATATCAACATTTGCTACTTTTATTTCGTAAATGGTTGTTTCTAGATTTGATAACCACTATCCCATGTCAATCCATCGAGCATTATGAATTAAAAATTAATTTCGTTTGCAGAATAAAGTTCTCTCTGCACCACCAATTTGTTGCACATACGTCATCCTCTGCACATCCTTCATTCCACACAGATTCACAGCTTTATGCAATTGTTCTCTCGCACTATTGTATAAGAGATTAAAATAAAATAATATGAGATAAACAAACTAACAATACTTGTCTTATTGTCAGTGTTAGAGAAGTAACCGAAGAAACACCCCACCCCCCTTGCTGGTTTCATTTCACATCGTTAAGGAAATGCAGATGAAGCTTTCATTGTAATGAATGCATAATGAGCATGACACAAACGAAAAAAGTACAAAATTACAAATTAGTGTTATGTACAACAAAAAGATCTTTCACTGTGCATAGTGCATTTCATACATTTTTGTCTTCTGTATAATGACCATTAACTCAATACTAAGAAGCTTCAACATTATTTTGGCAAATCAAAAAATCGACACGTAATTGAGGGCGGGAAGTACTGCCACGTACAAAAAGTTGTTTCTCTCAAATAGAGATAAGTGACATTGATATAGTAGAGGGTGCTAACTGAAATATGAACTTGTTTCATAATAGAGATAATTGGCCAGGTTTTTGCACAATATTTCTTTGTGGTTGTTGTTGCACGCATTTCGACTTAAAGTTATTATTGATAATATGTAGGCTTCCTATCAAAATCATAGAGAATTCACATTTAATTTGATTTGTAAACTTTTGACACTTAGGATACGTATATCGATGATATTAAAGTGACAACAAAGTGAAAAGTAAATGGAGTATATGGTTTTGGAATTTCAATATTTATTTCCACTTCTTCTAGTAAACGCCAACTTTGCTATATTGAATTTCTATTTATCGAGATTATCCTATAAAACAGAGTTCACATGAAAAATAGTAATAGATGGTGATTATGTAGTGAGGAATATATGCTTAAAGTGTTGAAGGAAGTATAACTAGGTTCGTTCTTCATAAATGTAAGTTTGACTTTCGTATTTATTCAAGAAAAGAGAAATTGTTTTTATGATATTTTTCAATGAGTTTCTTGCTCATTGAATTAGGTAAAGCACATGTTTAAGTGCTTCTAGGAAGTCAAGAGTCAATGTATTTATGTAAGACCCTTTGAGGGCATGTTACACTATGTATAAAATAGTATAAAGGTCAAAGGAATACCTCTAAGAAAAGTCCAAGTTCTCTCCATGCAACAACGTCCTCCACAAGAAGCCATCCGAAGCAAGCATAACAAGTCGAACTGCAAATTTTCCTCAAGTCGGCCTTCTAGTCGGCCTAAAAGGAGGGACAATCCTCTATATATAGAGGTTGTCCACTCCACTATAACACTAATAGATCTATGAAATCAGCGAAGGGAAGAGGATTGTTTCTAGGGAAAGAAATAGGCACACTTGCGAAGAAGAGGAGGCTAAATCCGTGGCATTACAACAACTAGAGAATAGTACATAAAATATTATTGTTTGGGTAATAAATCAAGTCTACAAGGACTCCCAAGCCTAGCGAAGGAGCCTATCTCTCTAGCGAAGGAAAATGACCCTAATTCTCTAGAGTTCCTACCTCACGTGGGAAAGACTAGGGCAACATAATGGTATTACAATCATATTTCAAGAAGGATCTCGTTTGGTCAACAAAATAAGAGGAACATCCCACCTAGAAGGATCACTCAAGGAAGGTCTATCTCTAGATAAGAAACAAAGAAGGAAGACGAAGTGCTAGGGAGAAAAGTGTTGGAAGGAGGAAGTCTATGTGCTGGGGAACCAAGAGCATAAAAGAGGAAGGACTTGACTTGTACTTGGAGGACATCTTGGTCAAGGATCTAGGGTTTGGTAGTGATCAATAGGAAGCTTCAATAAGAGAAACTTACTGAAGGGTTTTCCTCTCGAGAGAAGAGAGGTTTTGGCCCTAGAAGAGAGGTTTTGGCCCTAGAAGAGAGCCAACATCTTGTGTTCTTGTTTTTATGTTTTAGTAGTAGTTTGATGAAGTGCACACACATGCATCAATAATAATAAGAAGAAGATTAAGCTAACAAGAAAAAGTAAAAATACTCCACAAACTGTTATCAAAGAAGAATAATCACATTAAACCTGATTTCCCTAGATTCTTCAACAAGCTATTAAAGCTAAGGTGACACATCAAGGAAAGGGAAACTCAAGAACACTCATCAAGGAAAGACATCTACAAGGTTGAAGCATCAAGCCAAATCTACTCAAGGAAAATAAGGTCTACCATCTATCATTCATCAAGGAAGACTACAAAGCAATAAGAAGAGCCTTACCTAAAGGAACCTACAAAGAAGATAATATCAAGAAGGGTCCTACACCACAAGCCAAGCTATCAATCAAGTCTACTTGAAGAAAGTCCACTTGGAGAAGGCAACTTGAAGAACATAAATATACTAGGAAAGCAAGCCATTAAGTCTTCAAGGAGAAAGAAAATCCACTACATCTAAAAATATATCAAGTATATGTCCTCTTCTGAATATACATCAATGTATTTTTGCAAGGAAAGCAACAAATTGGTAGGTACCAATAACTTTCTTGCATGGAAGAAGAGGATTGATTTACTTCTCAAGGAGCATGAACTCCTAGAAAAAATCAAAGGGAATGTTACTATTCCTGCTAAGGAACAAACTCAAAAGGATTCTAATAGAATCTATCAAGGACTCTACAATTCCTTATGTCTTCAAATTTGAAACATCAAAAGAAATTTATGATAATGTAGTAGAGCTATTCTTGATATCCACAGTAAAAAAAGTGATATCTCTGAGAAATGAATTGTACAAAATGAATATATAAAAGGAAGGAATATCTTCATACTTCATGAAGAACTCTGAGATGAGGGATCAACTTCAAGAGCTTGGAGAAGTCATGTCTGTTAGAGAAATGACAACTATAGTACTCAATGCCCTACCCTAGGATTGGGGCAGCTTCACATCAAGCATATATGCCAAGAAGGAAGCAACCACACTTAGTGAAATGTGGTATCTATGCAAGGTAGAGGAAACCAAAATTAAAGCAAAGGAGGATGTGGGATCAAAGGAGAAAGCATTTGCTACCATGGCCAAGCAAAAGGGAAAATTTGGCAAATTTGGTCCATGAAGAACAAACAACAAAGATATTTCCAAAATTCAATGCTATGGATACCAAGAATATGGACACTACAAAAGGAATTGTCCTAAGCTTAAGAAGGACAACGACAACAAAAGAAAGAGGGAAGAAGCTCACATGCCTCAAGAGGTGAAAGAAGAAGAAAATAAGTAAAAGAAGGAAGATCCTTCAGATCTCTACTATGACTAAGTCAAAGAAGAAAAGAAGTAAAAGAAGGAAGATCCTTTGGATCTCTACTATGACTAACTCCAACAATTTACTTCAAGTATTCTTTTAAGATTTTGAGTATGATAGGAGCATAAAATGAAATTGCATGACTAGAATCTAGAAGCATGAAATACATAGAGTTCTAGATACTCATGTAGAAATAGTTTTTATAATGAGAACAAAATGCATGGTCAGAAATATCTTCTAGAATATTGGAGCATGGTAGATATAGCTCAAGATATTCATGTAGAAGGAGCATACCTTCCACGATGAAAGAAAATTGATCATGATTAAGAATATTAGAAGTCCTCCATCATCAAAATAAAAGAAACACTTGCAAGGCAAGGGTCTTTAAGATCCTATGATGGAATCTTCAAAAGAAGGTTCATGAACCAAAGAAGATGTCTCATTAGGAATCCCATTCATGGGATTCAAGAAAAGGATGATATGTAGGCAAGCTAAGATGAAGCAAGAAGGGCCACACCAAGGAAAACCAAATGAAGCTAAGATGATCAAAGGAGAATCAAGATGAGGCATGTATGCATCAAAGTGTAGGTTTTAACCCCATACAAAAATCATCTGCATACGAATTCTAAGACACATAAAATAAACAATGCGAGAGCATAACGCATAAAACACTTATACACAAAGATTTTCCCCTAGATCCCAAGACTAGGACTACCAGCTTGATTTTTCATTATGTTCCTTTCAATGTTATAATACATATTTGTACATTCCGAAGCATCCAATACCATGGACCGAAAACCATCACGTCCAAAACCATGGACCGAAAACCATCGCGTCCAAAAACATGTGCGAAAATCATGCACAAAACCATAGGTGGGTCCACCCAACCTAACATAGGTTCCAAAACCAAAATTTTCCAGGGTGCTACCCCATACCCCATAGAGTGGGGTTACCTGCACCCCTCAAACCCCCTGTGCCCCCCGTGCTACACAATCGACACAACGAAGGGGGGGCTCCACCGCCCCTCTACCCCCCGAGTTAACTATGTGGGCTAGTTGTAGAAAGAATATAACACAACCCAACACAAAGTTTAGTCATGTTATCATATGTATATTATTAAGTCACAAGAATAGTTCTAGAACATGATCAATTATGAAAGAATATCTTTCACCAAGGACATGCTCAAAGACATGTACTATAATGCAATGAAGGTCAAACAAAAGGATATGATCACATAAGGAGTATAAGACTGCTAACTAAGAAGAAAGAAGAAATTTTGACTAGTCCAAGAAGGAAGCAATGGAAAAGTGCTCTCACAAGGAGCATAAGGTGGTTGAATAATATATCCAAGAAGAAGAAAATGAAGAAAGGGATCAAGCATGTGAAGAACACTATGATCACCGAGAACCACTACCTAAAAAAATACTTTGAAGACATCTCTCGAAATAAGGCATGACAACTCTGACAAATGAAGGAAGGACCCTTGACACCTATGAAGGTCTTGGAGATATAAAAGATGTAGATAACTGATTCTACTCTACGAAGATGTCATGATAGATAAACCATCTAGCAAAAGAAAAAGAAATATTGAAGCAATATTACGATGAAGTCATGATCAACTACTAGGTCAAAGCATGTAAACAAGAAAGTACAATGAAGCATCCATGAGAAGAGTATTCTAAAGCATGGAGAAATGACAAAGGGGTAGCCAGATGACAAGAAAGCCTGATGTATGGAAAGAAATCCACTTTCCATGAAGGAAGCAATGACATGAAAAACTAGGAAGGAAAGTGATCAATGGATGGTGCCTTACCTAGAAGAAGTTAGAACAAAGACTTCATGACATCAACGAAAGAAAAGAGATCAAGTAGTTGAAGGACCCACAAAGAAGAAGTTGTTGATGAATGAAAGAGTCCCTATTTAAGAGGGAGATCTGACAAGTCCCTAATCAAGAGGGAGTTTTGGATCACCCTTGATTACAAAGGATTGACAATTGTATTTTTTCCATTTCATGGGTCATGCATTAGATCAGGACTAACAACCATAAGTCTAGATGAAGGCCATGAATGGAAATGTAGACACAAGATAAAAACAACATTCTTGTCTTCACTTGAGAAGAAAGAATGGGAGGTTTGGGTAATCATTTGGCATCCGATACTCTTTGAGGATGTGCAGGACATCCAAGACAAGCATAGGAAAGAGGACCGATATTATTTGAGGGTTGGGAAACCAAGACAAGAATAGTCCTATAAGGTCATACTTAGAGAACACCAAGGTGGGTATGTGCCTTAAGAGACAATGATGAAGGTGTCTATAAATCATTGGTCTCGCTTGCATTGTATCTCATGATATTATGGATAGTTGGAGTTGTTAGTTAAGGCCTTACACTATGACAATGTTGATTGATATGATGCTATAGCAAATGGATTGCAAATTAGGTTTCTCATATGTGAATTCTTCAAGATTGAAACATAGCCAAACACCTTGTAATGTTGTATGAATACCTCCCTAGTTAAGAGGGAGCGTTGAAGTAAGTGTAACTAGGTTCAGTCTTCATAAATGTAAGTTTGAATTTTGTATTTATTCAAGAAAAGAGAAATTGTTTCTATGATATTTTTCAATGTGTATCTTACTCATTGAATTAGGTCAAGTACATGTTTAAGTTCTTCTAGGAAGTCAAGAGTCAATGTATTTATGTAAGACCCTTTGAGGGCATGTTACACTATGTATAAAATAGTATAAAGGTCAAAGGAATACCTCCAAGCAAAGTCCAAGTCCTCTCCATGCAACAACATCCTCCACAAGAAGCCATTTGAAGCAAGCATAACAAGTCAACCTGCAAACTATCCTCAAGTTGGCCTTCTAGTTGGCCTAAAAGGGGGGACAATCCTCTATATATAGAGGTTGTTCACTCCACTATAACACACTAATAGATATCTAAAATCAAAGAAGGGAAGTAGTCGAAAAATACAAGGGAAAGCTTAGTCTAAAGGGTCTCCAAGACAAGCGAAGGAAGGAGGAATTAGGTTGAAGTGAAGAGGATAGTTTCTAGGGCTAGAAACAGTCACATGTGCAAAGAAGAGGAGGGTAAATATGCAGAATTACAACAGCTAGAGAAAAATCCATAAAATATTATTGTTTGGGTGAGAAATCAAGTCTACAAGGACTCCCAGCCTAGCAAAGGAGCCTACCTCTCTAGCGAAGTAAAAGGAGCCTAATTCTCTAGGGTTCCTACCTCATGTGGGAAAAACTAGAACAATATTACAATAATACTTCAAGAAGGATCTCGTTTGGCCAACAAAAGATGAAGTATACTTAAGTAAATGATAGAGGAGGAACATCCCACCTAGAAGGCTCACTCAAGGAAGGTCTATCTCTAGATAAGAAATAAAGAGGGAGGACGAAGTGTTGTGGAGCAAAGTGTCGGAAGGAGGAAGTCTATGTGGCGGGGAACCAAGAGAAGAAAAGAGGAAGGACTTGACTTGTGCTTGGAGGACATCTTAGTCAAGGGTCTAGGATTTGGTAGTGATCAATAAGAACCTTTAATAAGAGAAACTTACTGCAGGGTTTTCCTCTCAAGAGAAGAGAGGTTTTGGCTCTGGCAGAGAGCCAACATATTGTGTTCTTGTTTTTATGTTTTGGTAGCGGTTTGATGAAGTACACACACATGCATTAATAATAATAATAAGAAGAATAATCTAACAAGAAAAAGTAAAAAGTCTCCACAAACTGTTCTCAAAGAAGAATAATGTTATTACACCTCATTACCCTAGATTCTTCAACATAAAGGGTGTTGAAAATGTTATTGATTGAGAGAATATTTTTAAAGTACAAAGTGAAAATGGTTACCAGAGGAAGGAAATAATTTACTTGCACTGATACAATTAACTCACTTGCACTTATCGATGATAGCTTTCACTAGTCGACTGCATATCAATGATATGTGAATATGTCAGTAGAAGATAAGAATGGCAATAATATTTGGTCTGCGGATTTGGGAATGTTGCATGCATTCTATAAGTGTTTGATTTTAGAGAAATAATTTATTTATGCACAAACTATTTTGATTCAAACATGAGAAAAATTATGCTAGTAGTGAAGAAGAGTTTAATTCCTCTGAATCCATAGGCATTCAGATGCATATTCAAGCTACTTGAACTAGAGATATGCTTAAAATTTTCATAAGAAAATAATGTTATGGAGTCACAAGTAGGGGGCACGAACATCATTCAAGAATTCATTGCACCAACTTCTCAAGTTCCTTCTAATATTTCTATTCTATATATTTCTTTGTTTAGAGACTTTTGTTGGCACTACGCCCATTTGATGGGCCAAGAAACTACCTCTAATGTCCCAAAATCCTTTCTCTATCTACTCTATTATTCATATAAAAAAATATTGTTTATTCAAATGGGCTAATGTTATTTCAAATGAATTATCTTTTCAATTAGTCAATTTTTCAAAAAGAAATAGATTCTTTATGATGGCATGCTTGGTGACAACCCTCAACTCGACCCACGTCTTTCATGACCTACCCCATAAACCTAAATTCAGTTTTAACGAAGAAACAATGTAGTTTTGGTATCCCATACTATGGAAGAAAGAAGATTCTTTAAATTTTTGTCTAATCCAAGATTTATTTATGAATCAAATCATTTACATGATAACTGGACAAGAGCCTCATCGAATATCTGCACAAGCGCAATTTTCCTGTGGGGAAATGGGTTACATGAAGAAATATAAAATAATATAGGTATCAAATTTATGGGATTGAAGGTAAAATATTGTTGCTTCCAAGAATTGTTATAGATAAGTATTTTGTTGCTGAAGTCTATGGATAGTAACGTGATTGGCTAGTTATATTTGAACAGAAAAAAAAAAGAAAAAACAATTTATTTCTTTGCCATTTACTATTAGAAAAGTCATTGTGAAGAATGTGGCTCACATTGCAGAGCTTACAAAGTCTTTCCGTTGTAAGAGAAGTTCAAGCCCGACGAGTATTCCATCTAGAAGGCCTATTGAGTGCACACTTAAGTATTGTTAAATATGAGAACTTGTTTATAAGAGTTACAGAGGAAAGCGAAGAGAATCACAATGCTCTAATAAAAAATCAAGAACCCGTAATGATTATTGAAGAAATTGTTTAAGAAGTGAGCATCAACACGGAAACAAAGTACAAGCAAAGAGACACAAATCATCTGTAACAACTTCCACATTGCACATCTGGTACTGGTCCGAATGCATAATCCAATCAAGGAAAGGGAAAGGATATTGCAAGTGCAAAATTGATTCACAGTCATCTATTAGGTGGTAGAGATGACGAAGAGCCTCCTCAGAAATTCATTCTAGACAAAACACACATGGCTAAATCATCCAAATTCAAAAGTCCGGCAAAAATAGGAAGCATTAAATAAGTTTTAAAAGTGGAAATTGAGAGATCTATGCTACCTAATTGGTTTACTACTTGTTTAGCAGAAAACCATAAAATAATGGAGGAAATTTCCAAAGAAGACACTATTTTTGATGATCATCCCGTCACATTGCAAGATGCAAACTATGACAAGTGTAGTAAAAATTGAAAATTGAAAAAGTAAATGTTATAATAAAAAGGTTATTCATAAAGTTGAAATGGATGTTAATGTATCTGGAATTACATCCAACAAACTCATGTGATTGCATCAAGATACTGCTAACACACTTGTAGTGTCTATTGGCCAATGGAAGCAGAGAACTCGATCCTTAAAGAAAGAATAAAAGAGCTAGAAGATGCTCTGAATCTGGGTCCTTTGTTATTTACTCCATTGGAAATACTGATACTACCATAAAAATGTATACTTCCAACACACCCCATGGACCTAATAAAACTCTGAAACTCCTTAATGCATTCAAATCTCATATTATCACTAATATATTTGAAATATTAGAAATCATTGAACATGCATGGCAAGCAGCTTCTGATCTGCTATGTTTAGCACATGGAATTAACTCATTTGTTGATTTGGTTAAAAGTAATGTTAAGGAAGACACACATTTTGTTAACAATGACTTACTTACATTTAGTCAAAGGCTCGGTTTGTTGTCTAATCCAAACAAAAAAAATAGAGGACTCCCAAATGCTAATTGAAGGAAGAAGATCAAAGTTGGATGTTCTAAAAGAATCAACACACAATAAAACATTATTTCTGAATGTGAAAGCATAATAACTAGAAAAGGCGATGTGTTTTCTAAGGAGGTGCAAATTGTTAAGGATCTAAATAGTACATGCATCATATGTGATTCTGAATTATTTATAAGAGATACACTAATAACCGAATTGGAAAAGCTAAAAGAGTTAGCAATAATATATTTTGATGATATAATTGATTTTTACTTCAGAATAAATTAGAAAATGGCTAATTATTTTTATTAGAATTAATGAAGAGAAGTTTGTCTTGGCTACTTAATTACAAAAAGAGGCTACAAAAATCGAGAAGCATATATTTGATGAACATGTTAAGCTAGAAATTACAATCATTCCAATGAAAGATTTCATTAAAGCTATGTTGGAGAGATTCATTCAAGACATCATGGATCTTAAACAGAATTGATAGTCAAACAATCACCATCTATGCTTTCACATATTGTAAGTGTCCTTAAATCCTTGCACATCTATTTTTCTGTTTACTAGTGTTTAATTATTGAGATTTATTAATTGTGTTAATGTCACCTGCACTAATTGCTCGATGCAATTCCTTATTTTCTTTTGTAGTTTCCTTTTTCCATATTATGGTTCACGGGGGCCGATTCCTAGTCCCCATTGGGACAAACACATTTACATTTACAATTAGGTAGTAAGATTTTGATGATTGCTTTAAACGTCAAACATAAATTTAGGTTCATTTACATAATCACTTCCATCTGCACATGCCTTCCTTTTATCAAATATCTTTGTTTCAGAGATAAATTATAATTTATTGTGTTTAATAATTTTCCCCTAAATGTAGGAGTGGATAGTTAAAAAGAAGACGTCAGAATAACATAGTGAATGAGCTGATGGGATGAACTACTTGGCATTCTCATTATCAATATAAGCAACTTCCGTCGTGAATCAGGGTTCTTAATGTTTTGGATAAGATCTTATATGGATTTGAATTCTATGGTGTTGCTAAAAGACATTAATAGAACATAATTTTTCTAGGATATTCTTTTAACTTTTATATTATATCTAATCTTTTGTCACTGATCGCAATGAAAATTAATAGTCAAAAGAAGTTTTATATTTCAGATATGTGTTTATGTATAGTATTTATTTTAATCTTAACAATGATGGTTGGACTTTGAATCTCGATATAACTCCCGTTACTGTGATTATGTTGCTTAAAGTGCAAGACTTATGCTTTGAGTTCATATATTAGATTATACATACATCTAGAAAGAATACATAATACAAATGTAGTTAAGAGTTTTTTTAATTTTAGTAGTTCTATTTGCTATGAAGTTCGAGTAATGTTGAATGTTTTAATCTTTTAGATTTGTTCGAAGTGTAGAGGTACAGGAAAGGCTTTCATTGTGCTTCCCCGCATCTTTGTATTCCACATAATGAAAGCTTCTTCCACACTTCAAAATGAAATTGATATTGATTTTGTGCAACTTGGATTCCTAGGTATACAATTGCTTGGTATAAAATGTTTTAATCTTAAGCACAATGAGAACTTTGTCCACTTTGTTTTTTGTTTTCAATGAACATGTGAACTAACACAATTACATAGATCTATGAAAATTTATTTTGTAGACATGAATTTTTTTTAACTTTAAACATAAACTTAGTATCTGATATTAAATGAAGTCTCTTTATAATGTGTAACTATTAACTATGTTCAGTGGCTCTGAGTATAGAGATGCAAAATAAGTATACTCAAATATTCTTCGACATCTTCACACTTCGTATAACTTTAAACGATTAAAACATATGACATTTTTTGAATTTTACATTAAAAAGAATTCCAAAAGTTTGAGACATGAAAACTTTGGGTAGTCGGTTTACTGTCCCTAGTATTGTCTCTATGTGGAGTCATTTTCTTTGAGATTCTTGAATACTAAGTTTCATTTCACAATTGTGAACTAAGTGCTTACTATCCAATATTAAATGAAGTGTACTCTACCCCATATCTTCACATTCTTCATAATTAAAGATTTTTCCACACTTGTATTGAGGGATAATCCCATAATATACAAACCCACACCTTCACACACATTATCCTTAAGTGATATATAATATTGTTCAATATTTTCTCAATACGAGTTTTCTGACTCCCTACAATGTATGAATCTGGACCTCCGCATTTCGTACAATTATTGTAAAATATTAATATTCCATTATAATTCTAAGAAACTTTAAGAGACCACATGTGTGGAGTGCGAAGGTGCGGTGAAGGGGTATATGCAGAGATAAGAGAGTGAAAAGAAGCACTTCGTACAATAAAACATTCGAATCCACTTCCACACTCCACACTACGCACTTGTCACACACCCCCCCCCATAGTCTGAATTTGTATCTACGCTCTTCATTTGGCACAAAAGTTCTAAGTATTTACGTCTACCTTCTTTGAAAAATCCATATATCTATGCACTAGATATCTCTTGGGCAACAAGTTTTTAAACAAATCAATAGTCTAATTATTGTAGACTTAGCTAGTGAATCAGATTTCTTTTCCTGAACATAATTCAAATGCAAAAAAGAGCACAAATGATAACCGAAATAAGATATACTTGTTCCTGCCCTATAACCATAAACTAAGCTAATTCATGTATTTTAATCAGATGCTTTTAACTAAAAGTATCTAAAATTTTGATGACAAAAGCATATCGACCAATGTTACATTGTTATTTCATTTTCAGCTTCCCAAAATTTAAACACAAATACATGCAAATAAAATATACAATAAGTTGTAGTTAATACTAGCCCATTCTTAATATTTTGTTATAATTCTAAGACCCATTCTTGGGTGCCACATGTGTGAAGGTGCAGAGAAGGGGTGTGTGTAGAGATAAGGAAGTGCAGAGAAGCACTTTGCATAATAAAAACTTTGACTCCACCTTCACGCTCTACACAATGAAAATGTTCACTGCCTTCTACACTACGTATAATGAGAACGTTCACCACCCCTCTACACTCCGCACAATGAAAATGTTCACTGCCCCTCTTCACTCCACAAAATGAAAAACATTTGCTCCCCCTCCACACTCTAAAATTCCTGAATTTTCCACACACCCTTTCTCCTTCCTCTACATATCTATTTAACCCCACCCTCTCCCCTCCCATCTTAACTCCTAGATTCACTATTACCATCGCAATAGATAGTTCATCAGATTTGGAATTATCCATAGTGAAAACTTTGTATCTGTAATAAAATCTATCTCAACATCTCTTAGTGCAACTGGATAAATGGATGAAGCTATGTGAAAATGGATTTCATTATGCAGAATATGAAAGTGCAGACGAAATTTATGTCAAGGTGGCTTTCATTGTGCAGAATATGGAAATTTGAACATGTAAATAACAATAGATTATAGAAATGCAGGTATTCTCGAATAATGAGAAAATGTTGGCCTCACAGAAAGAAGCATGCCCTTAATCAATTAATTAGCGGTAGAGGTAGGGACTATGTTTCATTACAACTATTAGTCTTGTTGGATTATTTTCTTTAACCACAATTACATGTTATATCTTGTATGTTTACAAATTCTCCTTTTTCAATAAACAACCCAGAATGAAGGTGGGATTTTTTGCAAAAGTCGCACCATTGCTTCCTTGAGCATAATTGTTCTTCTAGAATAGGTAATATATATAATGCATTTATTCTATAAGAAATGAATTGTGTATGTATCTTATTATTTTCTATCAACACATAACTTCTTCCTTTTTATAGACAACATGTCAACATTAAAGAATTAGATCATCTTTTTACATATTTCTAATAGTAAAAACAAAATTAGCATTGCATGAAATCAACTAACATATACCCAAAATCAAATCTAATATCCAATCATTTTTATTTAAAAAATATTTAAAAGATTATTAATCAACACTTATGCTTTTTGATAAATTATTATCAATATTAATATAGATCTTCTTGTGAAAACATGCTTTGGTTTTTTTACCACTACATTGAAGGACAAGATGTGACTACAAATGTATCATATTTCGATTTTTTTACAATGGCCCTTGAAAGCATAATATATTTTCTCCAATAACCAACATGTATTTGTTTACTATTAGAAGTGAGCCTTAATATTTTTGGTTGAGTTACATTGCCTTCACGCATAAGCTTATTTAGAAAATCAGTAAGTGTTTAAATATGTATAATACACAAATAGATTGAAATAAATATGGTAACAAAATTTATCACGATGATTAGGAAGTAAGAGTATTTATTAACTTAATGAGAATTGTGACCGTAAAAAGTAGAACGCTAACTCTAAAAACTTATATTTTTTGTCAAAAGCATCAAAATAACTCTCAAATTGAAAAGTGGTATTATTGACAACATTTTTTTAGGGGATAAAATTACGACTTTTTGCAACCATGGCCTTGAAAATCCATCTTATTCCTAATAAAAACCTTAAAATCAAACTCCTAGTTGAAAAGTGGTGCTACCAATAGAATTTTTATTTAAATGTTAACATTGCAAATTGATTGAAACCATAGCCTTAACAAGCAATATCGTGGCAACCAGAACCTTAAAAGCCTTTCCAATAACCCTCCCTTAGCTAAATTAACCCTACCCTACATTCAATGGGTTACTGAACATTTATCCAAAATCCTATCTAAAAAGAACATCAAGACCTTTTTCAAACCCCCAAAATCCATTAGCCATCTCTTCAGATCGACCAAGGAAAAGAATGACCCTATGCTAGGTTCTGAAGTCTATGAAATCCCTTTCTCTTATGGAAAGTCTTACATAGGGTAAACTGGCAGATCCTTCAAAGCTCGGCTCAAAGAACATATGGTTGACACATACCGTAATTGTATTTCTAAATCCGCCATCGTTGAACACTCTCATACTATCAAGCATCTCATTTGTTTTGATAAAACCAAAATCATTGCCTCTGCTCCCTTCCACTCCAACAGTGTCATTAGGGAAGCCCTAGAAATTGAAAAGCATCCTAACAACTTTAATTGGAAAGATGGGTACCAATTAATCCTTTCATAGAAACCCGCTATCCATTTCTTGTCCTTTATATCTAATCCTTTTAATATTAATTCTCCCCCTGTCCGTTCCTATCCATTTCTTCCTTTATTCTTAGCCCTCCAATTCATATCATTTACTATTCCCTCTAATCAAAGTTATTTTACTCCTATTTATCTTTTCTTTAAGTCTTATATATATATATATTCTTAATCAAAACATTTTATATCTTCAATTTTCTCATTAATACTTTAATGCTTATTCTATTTAATCACTACTAAATATATTAATTTTACTATTTTCCTAATCAATACTATCTAGTCCACCCCTTTGTTATATATCATTATAATAATTCCCTTTATTATATATCATTATAATAATTGTATTAATTAAGGTTTATATCATTGCTGAATATGACTTTATAATATATATATATATATATATATATATTCTTCCTTAATCAAAAAACATTTTATATTATAAATTGGTTCAATTTTCTCATTAATACTTTAATGCTTATTCTATTTAATCACTGCTAAATATATTAATTTTACTATTTCCTAATCAATACTATTCTAATCCCACCCCTTTGTTATATATCATTATAATAATTGCATTTAATCGAGGTTTATATGTGTGTAGATATGACTTGATATACCCGTTTTTAATCTAAATTAATTTAAAATAAATATTTGCTATCACTACCATCAATTCGATTAATTATTATTCTATCTTCAATTCATTTTTAACCAAAATAATAATAAACTTTTCAATTATTATTATATCCCAATTTAATAAACAATGTTTTCAATTCATTTTAACTAAAATAATAATAAACTTTTCCATTATTATTATAACCCAAATTAATAAACAATGTTTTCATTCAATCCGACCATTTTAACCCAATCAATTCTAATTAATAATATTTACATTTTAACTTAATTTTATCCATTCTTAAACTAACTAAATTATATTAATATTTTTTACTATCTATATATATATCTATATTGACTTATATATATATATATATATATATATATATATATATATATATTTATTATTTATTTATGACTTTCATATATATATGGACTATTTTAATTAGAGTATTATTATTATTTACTCTTTTTTGATTTGAATCTTTAATTTATTTCTAATTTTTATTTATTTTCTTTCAATATCTAATCAACGGTTTCATCATTCATGCTTTTCTTAATGGCTAAATTCTAACTCCTTCCTCTACTCGGTTTAGTACTCTTCACATCATGAAAAAAACTTAATGTCCCTGAAGATGGGTGAATTGTTCACTCGAAATGTTGAGCATATTAATGACAACACACAATTTACTAGAAGATTTCCTCTACATTAAGTGGTGCTAGGTTAGTGGCATCCCCTTTTCGAAGGCCTAAAATTACAACATTTTAAGACACATGACCTTCACAACTAGTTTTGTCACTAAAAATTCATAAATCAACTCCAAAATTGAAAAATGGTGTTGCGAATAACAACCCATTTTTTCACTTAAAATTGCAAAATTTTTGAAACCATGACTTAAAAAAATGGGATTGTTGCAAACAAAAGCATAAAATAAACCTTAAAGTGTCCACTCTTTTTCCTTTTTTGAAGCTAAATTCATTGATAATTTATCAAATTACATGTTGACAAGCCACAAGCCTTTGATATGTACCAAACCATTGGTAATGCATTAAGCTTTTCTTCTTGATATATTTCAAGTTCAAAATGATATAAAATATGGCAATAAAAAGACCATAACAAGAAAATATTAAACAGTGTAATATGCCTAGACTTTCCTATGGTATGAGGTCAACAAAAACTAAGAAACAAAGGAGACAGAGGCTCAGTATTCATTTAGAAAAGTAAGAGGAGCCATAGGTCTCCACATCTAAAGGAGTGGTTTCAACTTTACCAACATCACCTAGACCTGTTCTTGGGGTAATATTGGTCTCAATGCTCTCCAGATGTTTACTTATATCCTTCAATTGTAGTTGCATTCATCCAATAGGAGAAGAATTTCATCCTTTGCATCATTCCTTTGTAGGATAACTATACCTAGCATGATCTTGATTTACTAATGATAAGTTGATAGTGTGAAGGCATTGGTTCTGGTGTCCACCATTATGACCAATACTTGGGACCCAAACAGCTACATTTGGAATAATTCTAGACTTTGAATGGTAGTCTCATTCCTTAATGATCTCCTCCTTAGCCTCTTGGATATTGTGTTCGATATCATGTGAAATATGGTTAGTGAACTTCCCTATGTGCTCCAACTTTCATTTCCCTTCTGAAATTGAGCTCTATGTCACACCGTGGTGGTGACTAAGGGTAGGAATACTGATAATGAATGCTAATGCGGGGTGGGGCAAAACCAACGAAGGGCCAACGCTAGAGAGAAAAAAGGGTGGTGATTCTACAATTTAACAATCTCCTTCAAAATACATGAATGCAACGAGTTAACCAAGCCTAATACTAGAAAGAAACAACCATTTTCCTTCCCAAACAAATCAGCAAAGTAGAGCAAGGTGGTTGGAACATCCATATAGCAAAGGGAGGGTGAAAAGAGGTAAGTGACCTCCATTATGACTAGGAGTAGGAGAACATCGTGAATCATTTGAGGACAAGTATGAACAAGAAGGTGGTGATGAGGCGACATGAATGAGACATCCTACATTGATAAAGTATTCATTAAGTATGAGCAAAGAGGGATGTGGCTCATACAGTGCATGTGGATGGGGTGTGTCGTGGCATGTCTCCTCCATTCACTGAACCAGGAATGATGTTGGCATCAACATCCCCTCCACTAATATGTACATTCTCATCCCATTTGGGGGTCTACTCTTTTAAGGTTAATATAGAAGAGGAAAACAAATATATAACATAACCCCCAATTATTCCACCCTCTCTCACCTCACTTTAAAAACAAATAAACAAAAAAAATAGAAAAATTAAGGAGATAGAAAAAACAAAGAAGATAATAATATTAAAACAATAAAAAGAAACATAGCAGCGCCAATTTCAAAAATTAAAACAAAGAGAAGAGTTATGTTTGTGGGGGAAGGTGGTGTGTGATTCCCGTAATCACCCAACCCACCTCCCTAATTACATTCCCAATTTTCCTAAAATCACCCCTACCCCACCAACAATTGAGAATGACATCCCTTCCTTAGTCTCTACTTTCTCCTAGATTCTCGCCCCCCTCCCTTCCCTCCTAACACCCTTGCCCTTCCCCCAAACCATTAAAACAATGACTTGTGGGAAGAGGGAAGGCTTAAGGAGTAGAGGGAGAGGGAGGCAAGGTAGTGTAGTGCTAGAAAGAGAGTGAAAAAAGAACACTCCCCAACATAGTATGATGAGTTTTTTTTTTTTTTTTTTTTTTTTTTTTTTTTTTTTTTTCCCTCGTATTTTTTGCCTCCTTTTTATTTTATTATTATTATTTTTAAAAGTCTCTTTAAAAATAAATTTCCTCCCTTTTTCTAATAAATTTTGAAAAATTTCGAATGGTTTTGAATGCTAAATTTCCTACCCACTTTCCTTGTTTTTAGTATTTTTTTGTGTTTTTACCTTTTTGGTTTATTGTTCTACAAATTATACTAAAATGTTTTTTTTTCCCTCTTCCATGAATTTCTTAAAAAATACATTAAAAATATTAAAATGTCTTTAATTTGTTAAAAAACTACAAATATATTAAAAACAATAAGTGTATTGTTTGTTAAATTAATTAATAGTATATAATTAGATGAAGATCAAAAATTAAAAAAAAAAAGATATATAACATTTTTAACAATATTAAAAATATCAAAATTTAAGATTTTGTTGTTTTAGTTAATTTTAAACTTTGAAAAACTAGAAAAATCATCATGAAAAAAATAGATATTTTAATTAAAAATGAAAAATATTTGAAAAACCTACATTTTAAAATAAACATTAATACTTTATAACTAAGAAAATTCAAAAGCCAAAAAACTACTTTGAAAAAAATGGATAATTTTGAAGCAATGTCTTTTAAAAAGGAGGCAAAAACAATCACTAAATACAACATTTTAAGAAATGAGAATTTTAGAGGGTTCCCATCAAGTACGTAATCATTTTAGTATTGTAACAAATTTCATAGAATAAGCATGAATAAGAATTTGGTTTACCCTAGGTACCATCCTTGAAATCAAGAGACGTACTTGGTGAGTTTTCACAAGAAATGCATTACATGGACTAGGTTTAAAAACTCTTTCTCTCTCTCTGTTTCTCTCTGAGAGAGAGAGAGAATTTTTAAACATAGTCCATGTAATGCATTTCTTGCGAAGACTCACCAAATACTTCCCTTGATTTCAATGATGGTATCGAGGGTAAGCCAAATTCTTCAAGGCTCAAGGTTAGGGCAACAGTCAATGATTCAATGATAAAGAGAGTAGGCATGTTGTAGAGTCAAATTTGAACTCAAGTGGAGTTGGGCAAGGAAGTGGTGTATAAAATTTTCTCTTAGCCTCTCAAGCTACTCTTGATTGACATGTGTGTGTGTGTGTGTGTGTGAGAGAGAGAGAGAGAGAGAGAGGGTGGTTACTTTGAATGACGTTCTCCACTTTTAATGTTGTCATTACCAAACTTGTTTGTAGTGCACTGTGGAAAATGATAAAACACCACATTGAATAAGTTGTGACCTCAATTAACTTTTCCATAACCCCTTTTAATTTATCACATGTATACAAATTATTATTGTTTGTTTCACCCTTGTAGTTGTAACCAACCAAAATATCTACAATAACTAGGAAATATGGATTTTTTGGTACAATTATCTTTAAACCCTTGGAATCACCACATGTAATAGAATATGATGCATAATGCATCACATGGTAAACATAATGATCCATATCCCCATTAATTTAAAATATTTCCCTATTTATATTTATTTCACATTAAGATATGTCATTTTTGCTTAATCTTTGGAGTACTTTTAACATATTATTGCCCTTTTATAAATGAAAATCATTATATTATTTTTCATCCACCTTGATTCTTTCAGAGAGGAAAAAGTGAAGGAATCATCTCACATGACCATTTTTACTAGTGGATCCCAATTTGGTGAATTTGGGTTTGAAACCTTTAGGAAATAGTTTGATGCATGAAATGACATTTTTGGGGCATAATTTTTTTTCATTTTAGTGCAGAACCCCCTCACGTTATTATATACATAAACAACTTTATAGTGGTGTAAAAATTACCTCAATCTGAGACCATATGCAAAAGTTATGCCTCCCAGAAGTTGACCTTCTTGTTTTGATTACCATGATTCGAAAGGATGCCACATCAGCCCCCATTATTCATGGAAAAGGGGCTAGTTAGGTGATAATGATGAAGAAGACTCTAGAAGAGTTTATTTGTAACTCTAGTTTTTTAAACAATAATGAGAATTTAAAACTATATTTAAAAAGGTTGGGAATCAGCCCATAGATAGTACGACTCTTCCAAAGTGTGAGGATTACCAAAATTCCTCGAGAAATTAGGATTGAGAATGTAGGCTCAACCCAATTCCTCAAGCAAGAGTTTTGCAAAACAAGAATATAATTCATGGACCAGGTATAAATTCTTCAAAAAAACCCTAAAATCCAAATATGTTTAAATCCCCTTCTTAACTATTTGTCTGCTTCATTTTTAATTGAATTCTTGTTTTTCTTAGCACAATTTTTTTGGCCTTTTTGCCAACTTGGATCCATCCCAAGTTGTTTGGTGTTTTTGGGGGTATACTTGTCTGTGGATGGTCTCTACTTATTTCTGCATCTTTTTTCTTCCTTACTGAGTCTTCTTCTTCATCCTGATCTACCCAAGAATGGACACTCTTATTTCTAGAAGAAACAAGAGGAAATCCATTTTTCTCATATTTCTATTAAGCATGATTCTCATATATAATTGGTTCTAGAATTTTTTCTTTGAATTCCTTGATTTTTTTTCTTGTCCTTTGCTTCCTGCTTTTCTTATTTATGAGTCTCTTTTAGTCCCTCGTCCTCTTTTTTCTTATTAATTGTTGTTTTCTTTTCCTCTTCCTTATCCTAAATATTTTCTTCCTTATAGACTATGAAGTGATCTTAATGTGCACCTTTCAACCAAGTTGACCTTCTCTTACCTTTCTAGATTGTCTTATTCTGCAACTTGGTGATTATTCAAGATTTGGGGAAAATTTTAATTGTGTGTCATGTTTCATAGCACGTGTGGCAATGGAAGGAGATGTTATCATAATTTAACTTTTAAACCCGTAAATAATTAGAGCTAGTAAAATTAAGTTCTACTAGTAAACTCTTATTGAATTCCATCTCAACACAAATATGTGCATAAGAGGGATTGAGATAATATTTGGTTTCTAGGCTTCGACAATGGAAAACTCCAATTTCATTCCCAATGTGTTTTAGCATTAAAAATTTCCACACCTGCAGGGGTAGATTTAGAAGTCTGACCCAAATTGGATCAGACACAATCGTAGTAAGAAGAGGGTCAAAAGAGGGAATCCAAGGCTGCATAAAGAGCCCCGCACTACCCCAAAGCCAACATCTAATGTTAAAAACATAATTTCAATCTTCAAGATTATAAAAAATAATAGTGAAAAACCCACGAGCCATAAGATAGATATTTAAATCATCAAAGAGGAAGGGTTTCTAGTTCTCTAAAATCTAAAGATGTAAATCAACTAATCTTTGTTAGATACCATTGAATCTACAAGCCAAACCTTTTATTTGAGAAATCCAAAGCCTTATCTATGGCTTCAACCCCTAATGGGATTGTGATGGATGGGGCTTCCTGCACCAACAAAATCAGAGGGGGGGGAAGAACTATAACAGAGAACCCAAATGTAGCACACATTTAAAAAAAAGAGGGGCGTTACTAGATTCAATAGAAGCTTTCTAAAAAATAACTGCCTTGGACGAAGCTGATGTTATGGAGCTGGAACCAGGTATGAGAGGGCATGAGACAACCATGCCAAAGACAAAGGATGCATGCATTGAATCAACCTTCAAAGAAGAGGGTGAGACCAAGGGAGACAAGCCAAATTTGATGTCAGAAGAGACTTTATCCTTCCCTATTGAAACTCTAGAAGTTGTCATTGCTAAATAGAGAGGAGGAGAACCTCTTCGAGGTTGGGGCGAGGATGGCTAGGGCTGAGAAATAGCTACCATAAGGAAAGAAGAGCACAAAACCTTCATTCTTGATATTGTAACTCTAGTTAAGAGTTGAAAAAGTCAAACTTAACCACTAGTAGGCTATTAGGTTGTGTATTAATCAAGCCATTAGGAGGAAAAGGGTATCCATTCTATTGAAGTGCATTTTGTTCCATAGATGAGCATAGTATCTGAGATTGGATAGGTAGAGAAAAAACAAAAAGGGTTTGTGTGTTGTAGTGGTCTGCTTTGGCCATATGGATAAGAGAAAGATAGTAGAGGAACCTCATCTTCTCGCTGATTTTTGACTTGAAAGGGTTTCCCACATTTTATCTTGTGTTGATTTGTGGTTTGTGAGTTTTGTTTCGTTGTTCGTATTTTATGCATAATTATAGTTTGCATGCATATGTAATAAATAGTGATTAAAAAATCCATAAATCTAAGGAGAAATAAACCCTCATATGTAGATTTCATATTGTTCAATATATTTTGGTAGATTTGTTGTGAAAAAATGTCTAGTGGAATATCTAAGGCAATTTATCAATCATAACTAAACTTAAATCAAAAACTAAATTTAACGCATACTACTCACAATTATATATTATCACTATTTAATATAAAATAAATATTACTAGGATATTTAGATACTTGGGGGTTAGTTAAAATCAACCAGGTCAAAATATGTCTATAGGTGAAGTGTGTTTCCTTAGTATGCATTTGTAGATATGTAATCCAGTGATCATAAAATGTTCTAAACGAAAAGTGATTCAATGAATCATATTCTCTTCAACATTAACAACTCTATTGATATATGAGTTAACATCCAATTTGTCCATGATCTTTATTTAAAGAGCACGGGGGGTTATTTGTTGATGATTGAATGTGATAAAATCACATGTAAAATTATTTTCTTTTGCATTAACATACTTCCTTGAGTGGCCACATTCGTTGGGGCTATGGATTGTTTCCCTCTTTGATGGTTTTAGCCCTGTAATAGACTGGTGTACCAATCTTTGACCTATTTGTGTTAGTGGTTTCTTAAGGTGTTCAACCTACGTGGAAATACTCTATTTGTCGAACAAATAAATAGCTCATTTTCAAAAGCATTGAAGTGATCATGAAGAATTTCCTTTTTTGGTTGATTGGGAGATATATTTTCCACCTTTGTCCATGTACTGAAAATTTGACCCCATGTCATAGCCTCTTGCAATTTAGCATACACCTTTTAATTATCATAAGTAAAAATTATAATAGTTAGTCAAATTAATAATAATGTAAGTATGAGAAGTAACCTCCACCCATACCAAAATGTTATTAACCAAAATTTATTGAACATCTTCATCAAACATTCAATGATCCACAAATGGTAATTATTCAATGGTTGTTATACATACTATTATTTCCATGAATGGAGTTGGTTTACTAAATAGCAACAACCTCAACCATTCACTTTGGTACAAGGGTCTCTAAGGATAGGAAAGATACATGTGGTGAGGGGAGTATAATTAAATGTTATTAATATTGTCTAATTTGACCAATATCATGGTTTTTGGCTTAAGAAACTTTCTCTTTGAAGTAACGAACAAGACAACAATAATCAAATAGTTTTGGTAGTTTTGGCACATGATCAACATGTGATGTCTTATAAAACATAAATCATAATATGTTCCCTGTGCCACATAAATTTTTTCCTAAACCATGAATGATTGTGCGCACTCCACCTAACAATGCTACTTATGAGTTGTTGCAACATGTTATTAGTCACAAGCATACTGATAGAGAAATGAAGATCTATTGTCATGATGTTTCTAGGGTGGGTGTTGTATTTGGATGCATAAAATTGAGTTGCATAAGTAGTGCTTATTGTTAATTACCTATTATTTAAGGGAAGTGACGATGTAATAGGCTATACTCATCAACTCTTTAATAGAGAGTGATACCTAACCCAATAAATATCTATTGTTCAAAGAGACTTGGGTGCAATAATTGATGTTGGTTGTGCTTAAGGCATAGTTGGGATTGATCCTTATGTTTTGGTTGCACGTGATTAAAGTTATGATGTTGTTTTGTTGAATCTTGTGGGAATGATATAATAATAGAATAAGTTATTGTTTAATTTGTCTCAACTTATTATTTTGGAAAATCACTCTCATTTAGATGTTAAACCAACATGGAAAAAGCCCAATCAAATTTCAAGGTAGTTTTTAATGAGGCGAATATTGCATTTAACACTATTTCAAGTAGTAGGAATAAGTTATTTCAATCGGTAGGTGGTAGGCACATTGTAATTTAGTTGAAGTCTTTTTGAACAGTTCTAATGGGAAAGGTTCCTACTAACAAATTTGAGTTCAAGATTTTCTTTTGAATGTTTTTATCAAAAAAATCAACTAATGGTGATAATGTTAATAAGCAACAAGGTGGAATTTATTTTAAAGATCCTTCCATGAAACTTTATACATTTTACAATATAAATAAAGGACGAAAATTTCATTGAAGTCAAATTTATTTGATATCATAATAATGTTGAAGCCCATTTTTTGTTGTAGGTGTATGAGCATATTCAATTTGTTAAATTTATGGGAATTAATGTTTATCTCTCTTCCTCTTTTTATTTCCCCTCATATTGAGGATGGTATCGAAGATAAAGCCTATATTTTTATGGGCACAAGTCTAGTCAACAATAAGGCTCAAAGTCATTACTACAATATACTCATTAAAATCTCAACATGTCACTTGAGGGAATTGAACTTGGGTGTGGAGGATAACAATCATTCCTCCCAACCACCTAAGATAAACCCAATTGAAATCTCTTATGACAACATCATTCTAAAAAAGCTACAATTGAAATGTTTGCAACAAAATTTTAAAAATGTCCTTAACATTTAAGAAGGAAAATATCATTCAAAACAACAAATGTTTTATGAGGGTCACAAGGATGTTGTAAAAAGTACCTTGTTTTATGGTCAAGCTTCAAGCCATTGTGTGGTGTTTGTGGCTAAAATATATTGCATGAATGCACCTTTAAAATGAGCCCATAAAGAACTTTGGGTATGCAAACTTGCATTCTTGTTATTGTTGTTTTCAAAAATTTATAGATTTTAGTTTTGTGCAAGTTTGAAATTTTTTGGCAATTCATTATCATGGGCACAATCAAATGACAACTGCATACACCCATACATTCAATATTAAATTACATTTTCATAAAATTGAAGTCAAACCAACATTTCAGCCTCATAAAAGAAATCACTTTTGACGTTAGCAACTCCTACTTCTTGCATCAAGGAATGCCAAACATTCCTATTTAGACTTCTATAAGATTCCTAAAAAAGAGACAATTTTTTTGTTTTTGTTTTTTAATAACTTGTTTTGAAACATCTTGCTCGAAATTAACTAGTTCTATTTATTTACTTATCAACGATGTTTCTCAGTAAATCTATTATTGGTAATTACATGCTAAAATGATCATTTTTCACATTTGTAGATGTTTGAAGAAAATCCAAGTTTTCATAAATCAAATTTTACCTTATTTTATATACATTGGTATTTTTTTGTTATAAAAATGTATAAATTTGTTCAAAAGTGAGATTTGACCTTATTCTACTTCAAGTTTTTTGTGTATCAATATAAAAATAAACATAAGCGAAATATAAAAATAAACATAAGCGAAATAAGTAAGATTTCAAAATCTAAAAATATACTTTTTTTTGGTTAAATATTGTTGGCCCCTTGGTCTTGGTCAAATCTATCCTATATATGCTTCATCTCTTTTAGTTAACTTTCCTAAATGGTTGATTGGGATTCAATTAGTAATGGCTCAAGAAATCTAAGAAAAATTGTGGCAAGGGGCTAAATTCAATTCCAAAATGTTTCACCTAATTTATTGAGTAGTGGTGAGAAGACCAAAGAACCATGGTGGGTTGGGAATCAAAGATCCATCTCCAATGAATTTGGTTGTTGGGGCTAAATTTTTGTGGAGACTCATTTATGAATAAAATTATTGGTGGAAGAAGGTAATTCATCAACAATATTTTGTTAGAGATATGAAAACTTGTTTAGATTGTCCCTCTCTTAATAGAGAGGGCTCCCAAATTTGGAGATTTATTTCTTTTGAAATTCCCCTCATTAAGTCACAGTTGACTTGAATCCCATAGAATGGAAGAAAATTAACATTTTATCTAATGGAGTAATGGGTTGTAATCTACTTGGAAGCCATCCTAGTCTCCTCCCTTTTTGTGAATGGCTTTTAGGTAAAGGGTCGTTATTCGATACTTCTGCATGCACAATTGAGGGGTGTAGGAAAAGGGTCATTGTAAGACATCCCACTGTAATAAACCCGGGTTAAAATTCCATGTAATAAATGGGCATTATAAAGACAAAATAATACCAAGGTCAAGGGACACATATTACAAGTTGAATGAAAGGAAAAACATTACATTGGGGATCACATGTGGTTAATTATTATTGGCTATGGAAATTGGCATTGGCATTGGCATTGGAAAATTCAAAAGGAAAGAAATGGAAATTTAACACTAGAAATAAATGAAAATAAGAGAAAAGGAAGATGAAGAGACAAGAAAATGTATGCAAGGAAAAATGAAGAAAAAAGGAAAGAAAAAGAAAGGAAAAAGGAGAGAGCATCCATTCATTTACTTTTGGAAAAGAGCAAGAGGGAGCACTTGGAGAGAGATCATTTGGACACAAGGAAGACACAATAAAGCAAGCAAGGAGAGCAAGGGAGAGCAAGAAGAAGATTGGACAACAGTAAACAAGGGCATAAATAAAGAAAAATAAAGGGCGACCATGAAAAGGAATTTGCAAGTAACAAGTTGCATGTTTTATTATCTTGTTGGGATGTTAATGCATGGTTTATGCATTGGTTTATTGGTCATGTTTGTTGTCATTGGTATGCGATTCACTTGGATTAATAGTGAAGTAAAACCTTCCCTTTGCCATTTCCTGGATAGCTAAGGTATATTGGGTTTTCATTTTTGTTGAGCTTGGATTTCTGGTGGATTTGGATCTGGTTGAGGTGGTCTCAGGAAAATCCCAAGGGTTGAGAGTGGAGACGGTTTTATTTGGGAAGATCTTGATAGGTGGGTGGAGACAGGAAAATTCCTCTTGGTATGGTGAATAAATCCCAAGGCATCTAATCTTGTATTGGTTTTGGTGATTTTTGGACTGGCTTGGGTGAAATCATTTTGGCTTGAGGGTGGAGGTGGTTTAACCTCTGGATTCCCTGCTTGGTTATGTTTGGTTTATCCCATGTGATCCCGAATTTAGGCTTGGAATATAGCACGAGGGTGATGGGCTAAAAGAGAGAATTGGTTTAGCCCCCATATATGCCCAAGTGGTACGTGGAAGTCCTTGACTTGGTTGACATTATGCATATGTTATAATGTTTTATTCCTTATTGATATCAAAGAACACAAGTGTTATGTGGGATTTATGATTGCAGACAAAAATATCTCCCCTAGGTTGGTGGCTAACCTAGAACAACAAAATGACAAAGGAACCACTGTTTTCCTTAAAGTAAGTAGACGAGGGGATGAAACCTACTTGGAATATGTTGTATGTTTTGCTCCTTCTTTGGCTTGAAGGCTCTAATCCTAGCTCCAACTACCAGAATTAGAACTCGCACAACTAGACAACACAAGCCAAAAAACTACGAGATCTATGTAGCATCATCTATCTACTTTATTCAACATATCAACATGGTATTGAAATACATGAAATAACGACATCACATATATGAAAACAAAGAAATCTGTGTATTGATATAAATGGAGTGAGTTACAACCATAAATAGGTGTTGATATTGTAGAAGAGCTCCTCCAAGTTATTGAATTGTCCTTCCTTTGCCACAAGGTGCACCTCCAATCACCCCAAATGCATGAAAGGATAACTCCTACAACAATAGAATAAGGGTAAAATCACTCTACAAAATTGAACCCCTTGCATATGGAAGGTTGTAAATATATAGAGGAGTGAGGTAAGTTGGGAGTTCTTATCCTTTTACCAATATTTGGATTGAGATCCACTCTTGATGGGAGGTTGAGATATAAGGATAAGGGATGGAAACTCCAAAGTAGGATAGGATAGGATTCGAAAATTTTATCTTACGTAAATGGTTACAATAGATCCTAGAAGCTTCTAGAAATTGAGGCTTCGGGATTCTCTCTTTTTTCCCTGAATTTATAGAACCAATGCAGGTTCCAAGGGGATCAAGCTATAGATGATCAACACAGGCCACAATGGAGCAACCTGTAGGTGAAGGTTTTCCAGTAAGAGGCCAAGGTGTGTTGGTCCTAAAACTGGCTCAAATGATGCAGTTTAGGGCAGAAACTCCAGGGAATGAGAGAGTCATGCATAGGGATTTGTGCAATGATGATGTAAAGGGGGAATAGGATGTGAATGATCCCATTAGGAGGTTTATTGATCATATGAGACAAAATAGCCTATAAATGAGTGCCCCCTAAAGTGCAAAGTCAAAGATGATGACTAATGACTAAAGTGATTTACCTTGTGACAAGTCGAGGTCAAGAACAACTGACAAGATCATCTTCGGTTGCAATACATTTACATTATGACATCTTTTTGCTGAGGGAGGCATGCCCATATTCATCACATAAGCTAACATTACATGTATAATGATCACAAGACATGTCCATTGATGACTGATGGTGGACCGATGACTGGATGACTGTCAATATGATCATAGGCATCATACATAGTGATCTTCTATAATCCTGAAATCACATCCTGGATGGTGGAAACTAGATTTGGGGTCTTCTATCTCGTTCACATGACCAACCAATATACGAATCTAACCATGTGAATCAATGAGATGAAGTCAAACATGGTAGACGCTATCTGATTATTGGCCAATGATGTAAGTCGTTAATAGACGTGAGAGAAACCACTGATGATGTTAACAACTCTCAAGGTACTCAAGTACAATTTGTATGGTGTGAATAAATTATTTGATGTCGAACACCACACAAAATATTTCGGTCAAAGGCCAATGGTGTAAACATGTCACTGATAGTGAGGACACTTTCAATTGATGTATGCAAGCACCAAGGTACTAATGGGTGTTTCTAATTCAACTTCTTGGATAATGTGTTGATGTCGATAGGAAGCAAACCGTCAAAGAAGGTCCTTGATGTATCCTCCATCAACGACACAAAAGAGGTATCATGATTGAGACAAAATGATTAAAATGATGCTAATATGGAACTAGATCAGGAAAGGAAAACATGGAATGAAGTCTTAAGAGTATTGCAACGAATATTAACTGAACGAATTCTCTTGAACACAATGACGACATTGAAATGGAGTTGGAAACATTGACCCAAACCGAAATGGAGGTTCTGTGAAGGTATGATGAACCGAAAGACAAGAAGATTCCCCAACCCAACAACCAGAGCGACTCACTACCATTATCAAATGGAGTACCCTGTTTTTCCAATTTCCCAACCATATTGGTCAGTACCTCTTTATTTTTTAACAAGCTTGAGGAGGATAACATATGCTTGATCTGTAAGTCCATTCTTTGGATGAATCCCTTTAAGAATATTTAATGAACCCAGAGAAGGAGTGGTTTAGTGTTTTTATGTTCGACGAGTCCATCATTGTTTGATGTTTTTACGAGTGTAGCGAGGGTGAAAACTCAACTTCTTTTCATATTTAGAGAGTTTGAAAAAGAGGAGAAAAAGAAAACTCTAGATGTTCCTTTTCGTAGGTAGTGCCTTAGGTCCGAAAAGACAAAAAACAGTACCCAAGAGAACCTCTTAGCCATGTTTGACTAGGGTATTCCTTTTTTGTAATTAGTTTATCTCAGTCTAGAAAAAGGTTAAACTTATACTGAGTATACGTCTTCTCTTTTACTTTTACGAGTGCGAAAATACAAGTGCTCGATTATCTTTTCATATTTTGGGAGTCTAAAGAGAGCTAAAAGAAGACTCCTCCTGGAGGAATTAGTGGTATAAAGGGTAGCAACTAGTTTCGGTCATGATGGAACTACTCAAAACACGTAGAGGTCAAAAGGTTGGCTAATAAGACCACTCATCGCAGCAGTTCCTCTGGAAAGGGTACAAAACAAGTGAAAGCATATGATCAACAAAGTAGATCATAACGATGCAATGAAAAAATCAAGGCTCATATGGAAAAAATAGGGTGATAAAAATGGAAATTACGAGGGATAAAATAGGAATGGTTTCATTTTTACAGAAGCTTGAAACATGGGAAACTATGCTTGAAATTGGTTTCATATTTACGCAAGCTTGAAACATGAGAAACTATGCTTGAAATTGGTTTCATTTTTACACAATCTTGAAACATTAGAAATCATGCTTGAAATTGGTTTCATTTTTACACAATCTTGAAACATGGGAAACTATGCTTGGATTAAGTTTGCATGCCCCCAACGTAATGACTCAATTTGAGGTACATGTGTCCCAAGCTTCATTTCATGCACTTAAGTAGACTACTGGGTACTAACATGTGGATGTAATAAAGGTTCATTTACAAGATCAAGTGAAAGACTTGACTGGGAATTTACGAGATCTAATCAAAGACTCTAATTGAAAGGGGATTTGTTTCATTTTTTAATGATCTTGACACAAGAAAAGAACTATGCTCATGACACCTTATTTCATTTTTTAAGGAGCTTGACACAAGAAAAGGAGCTCTGCTCCAAAATTAGACCATGGCCTCTAAGAGGCCATGACTTCGAAGAGGTTCTCATCATATGGGAGAACAATGCTCTGGAAGGGATCAAAGGATCCAATGAATAGATCAGACTCCAATGCCCCCAGTAAATGATGCACTGCATCACATATTAAATCATCAGTAGACATGGGCATGGAAGAAGTTGCCACATAATTAACCTGTGGCAGGGGAGATACCACTTGCGTATAAGGACCATTTAGGGAATATAGATTATTGGAAGTCAAATTAGGACCAACAAATGAAATTTGGTCAATAGTCATGATTCTTCCTTCATGCGGGAAACACATCACACAAAAGAGTGAAGAGAAAATATCTCCCATGACATAAACATAGTCATTCCCAAGAAGTAAATTAAAATTCAAATGGCCTTGGACTACCATCACATTGATATAGATAGTCTTTCCTCCCAAAGTAATTGGCGACTTAGGAAGGATCCTTAATGGTCGACTGGCTTCTCCATTAAAATATAATATATTCTAGGTAACAGGCACAAGATGCGGGCAACTGAAAGCTTGCCAAGTAGTTGAGGAGAAAATACTAACAAATACGCCTTCATCTATGATTGTGGTAGGTATGACCACATTATAAGTCTGTACTATGATATGTAAAAGCATGTAAGGAGGAAGACGATATCCTGCTAGTCGACTCCAATCAAAGGAAGTGATCATGCTACTTAGAGGGGGTGCCACACAAATGGGAGAACTAATCTTTTGTGCTATGGGAATGGGAGAATTACTCTCCAGTGTTGTGGGAATGAGAGCATTTACCCCCTGTTCCATTGGAACGAGAGGACTTCCCCCCAGTTCGTTGGAATCTGAATAAATGAGAAGAACTTGAGAGGTATGAAGTTCACTCTCTATGGGAAAGGTATGATCAACTGTAGGTGGAATCAAGTCAACCATTTTCTCAACCAATGGTTGGTCAAGAATGAACCCATGGAATTCATTTTCAGAGAGAGTGGGATTTATTGGAGATTGATTTTGATCAATCAATTCATCAATTGGTGGAGAATTGGGAGAAGGCTTTCAAAAACCAACTGGAAGACGAGGCTGAGAAGCTGTAAGGTTTTCCAACACTTTTGAGGCTTCATCCATATAGGGACAAAGGTGAATAGGATGATTCCCTTCAAATAACTTACATGGAAATTTGACTTTACCCTTTTTTCCATGGACCTTAGTATCACTAGTTGAATATTTTTCACTAGCATTATTTCCGGAAGCTGACGACAAAGGTTAATGTGAGCTTGTGGACCACACTTCTAAGACCTTGGGAATATTATGACAATCTCTAAGAAGGTGGCCACCCTTTCATAACATGCAATGGAATTTAAATTTACAGGGCTGATTGGAATACTTTTCCATACTAGTTGTGTCAGTAGCAATGGTTGCATGGTTGCCCCTCTGCTTATTTTTCTTATTCCTCTTCATCCTTTTCTTCTTCTTAGCTTCCTAGTTACTATAATCAAGAATTTCACTAGGTGAAGAGGAAGAAAGGGATGAAGAAACAATAGCTGAAGAAGGAAAAGGGTCAACTTTATAATCAACATGAGGTCAATGTTGTTCAGGTGGAGGAGAAATCAGTTGAGAAGCAGTTTGGACACTCAGAACCATAGGGGTAAAAAATAACCAAACTAACAAACCAATGGTAAATTTGGGAAGGGACAACATTTCCGTGTAAGGAGCACCAAGATTTCCAAAATGAGGAAAAGGAACAGGATTCCTGTCAAAGGGGTTCACTTGATTGGTAGACTCTAGAACTGTTGCCATTAGTCTCAACTTAAGATCCACTAAGGAGTTGTTCCACAGGGAGGATGTTGTTTCGTGGTCAATTAATTGATTTTATAAATTAAATACACAAACAAAACAAAGGGGTAACTAGGCATAAAGGTTTACCAAGCAACCATGAATTGTGATATACACCATGGTGAACCAAGGACTTAACGTACAACATCCAATCTTGCCGAATGTTGTGTTCGGTGTATCATGGTATACAAGGCGGAATACTAGGTTACTTATGGATGGATATCAAACTATTGGGGACTCCCAAAATATACTCGATGGTACGTGGGAGTGGAGTTTGTAGTCATGTTTTCTAATGTGTAAACATTTGATGAGAGCATTCCCATATACTTTACATGCGAGGAGTGCCACCAATATACACGAAGGTAGGTGGAGTACGATCCTATACACTCACATACATGGAACAATATTTCACCCATAGGATGCAACACTGGCAAACAACGACAGCTCCTACGTTTAGCAATGCTATAACACGTCTCTAGCCTAGACCTCTATGTGTTTGCGTTAATGTAACAAATGATCCTTAGGTTTATTTAGTAAATTTTAAATTAATCTTGAATTAAGTTTAAGTTTTATGGCTCACCACGAATTCATCTAAATTCCCTAAAATGAAAATATAACATGAAGAAATGGAATCTTTCTCTTTAATGAAAATCTAGCTAAGGAAGGGAAGAGACAAACAATATGCACAATTCAATTCCCTTTTCATGCAACTTTTCCTAAATCAATGTATATGTAAAACCCTAAATTCTAATGCAAGATTTTTCTTTTCACCACACTTAATTTTCAAAAATGAGGAAAAATAAGATGTAAAGTCTAATCACTGATTCAAATATGATTTTCAAAATTAGGATAGAGCAACAATTCATCCAAGCGAGCAATGATCAAATGAAACAAGTTTTCAAGTGACCTAATGATAAGAACAAAGAAAAACTGAAAACAATTCTTACCAAAGGAAATCAAACACAAATGAAAACCAAATGGAGGCTTCAGAGAGACCACGAGACACTCAAGACTCAAGGAAGGTCAACTAGAAGTAGGCTAATCAAATCAACACTTAGAAAACAAGGCAAATTTGTGCAAAAATAGTGATCAATGCAGGTGCAAAAGAGGCATCATTGCTTTGCACCATTGGAACAAAGAGGGCCTAGGTAGGGTGTAATGCTCTACTAGTAGACTAGAGAGTGCATTTTCTCGAGAAAGAGGATTCTGACACAAAAATTGCAAACAAGTCTCAATGAAATCACTTCCTATATCTGTTATTGGCTAGTTAAGGCAACAAAGGTCTATGAAAGAGGTAAATAAAAAAAAATGGATAAAGAAACCACCAATGGAATACATCATTCCCTAGTATGGTCGCCAATTTTTTTATCTGGGATTTATGACTGCAGACATAAATATCTCGCCTAGGTTTGGTGGCTAACCTAGAACAATATAATGAAAAAGGACCCAATGTTTTCCTTAAAGTAAGTAGATGAGGGGATGAAAACTACTTGGAATATGTCATATGTTTCACTCCTTCTTTGGCTTGAATGCTCCAATCCTAGCTCCAACCACCCTATACGAGATCTATGTAGCATCATCTATCTACTTTATTCAACAGTTCAACATGGTATTGAAATACATGAAATAACGACATCACGTATAGGAAAACAAAGAACTCTTTGTATTGATATAAATGGAGTGAGTTACAACCATAAATAGATGTTGATCTTGTCCTTCCTTTGTCACAAAGTGTACCTCCAATCACCCCAAATGCATGAAAGGATAACTCTGACAATAACAACATAAGGGTAGAGTCACTCTCCAAAATCCAACCCCTTGCATATGGAAGGTTGTAAATATTAGAGGAGTGAGGTAAGTTGGGAGTTATTATCCTTTTACCAATATTGGGATTGAGATCCACTCTTGATGGGAGGATGAGATCTAAGGATAAGGTATGGAAACTCCAAAGTAGGATAGGATAGGATTCAAAATTTTTATTTGAGGTAGATGGTTACAACAGATCCTGGAAGCTTATGGAAATGGAGCCTTTAGGATTCTCTCTCTTTTCCCCAAATTTCTAGAACCAACACAGTTGCAAAGGGGAGAAACTTGTAGGTGATCAACACATGCCACAATGGAGCAACATGTAGGTGAACGTTGTCCAACAAGATGCCAGGTTGTGTTGGTCCTAAAACTGGCTCAAATGATGCAGTTTAGGGAAGAAACTCTAGGGAATGAGAGAGTCATGCATAGGGCTTTGTGAAATTATTATGTAAAGGGGGAATAGGATGTGAATGATCCCATTAGGAGGTTAATTGATTATATGTGACAAAATATCCTATAACAACAAGTATTGGTTACTGTGTTGATTTTATGACTAGTTTGTCATGGCTTCATTTTGGTTAAATGTTGGTTACACGCATGGCACACTCTTATTATATGATGTGCTCTTGTTATTGATCTTGTTCATGGTTTGACAAGATATTGAGTAGTTATATGAATGCATGAGATAACAAGTCTTTTTTGTAGCTAGTATGAGAGGGTAGTGAGCCTTCTTGATGACTCTTTGATGAAACTAATGAGAGAATGAATAGTTATGCATTTACGATTCACAAGTACTATGTTTAAAATGTGTTTTACCAAATGAATGGTGTTTGTTTGGCAAGCTTGAATAAGAAAAAAGCTTAGAAATAGGATGAGAAGACTTAGGAACCTTTTTTAAGAAAGTTTTGGTCAATTTTGGGCAGTTGGCCTGTACGCTGGCTTAAACATTTGGAGCAAACTCCCTGGCCACAAGCACAGAACTAAGAAATCTCAGTTGTAGCCATGCGGAGGAATATTTGTGCGTGTAATTGGAGCCTTTTGAATGCATGGAAAAGACGGCATGCATGTGACTGGGCTTTAAATCTTTGTTGAAAGTGGTTCTAGCTTATAGAAAGGGTCATCAGTGGAAATTGTTTGATATCTGGGTGATCATGTGTTCTGGGTGATGTAGTAAGGTTTGTCAAGTGGACCCCCTTTCAATAACTTAATCTTGGATATTGGGTCATGTAGAGTAACTCTCAACTCATATTTACCCTAGTCACCTTGTAAAAGTGGGTAAACGTGGGGTTGGTTGTTACACCCCAAGGTATATATTGAAATTCTCACTAAAATTTGTAAGTTTTGTTGAATTTTTCACTAAGGTATTTTGTCAAATAGTTTGTATGCATATGGTTGTAGGTGCCCTTTTTGATAATTTATTTTGAAACAAAGATGCACAGTGCCACAAAAGAGACTAATGAAAACTCTAAATCAACAACATGTAATTTATCTTGCACTCAGAAATAGCATAATGAACTAATAGTGTTTACAACAACAATATAACTCCAAATTTGTTAGTTGATATAACAAGTTTACATTTCAAAAAGAATAAGGAACTTGGGGTACACTTTAAAAATTCCATCTTCCAAAATAACAAAGACTTCTTTTAGCAGCTCCGACAATGTTGACTGCAAAAGGACACCCCTTAGGATGGTTGTGACTTCCTCTGACAACTACAACAATGTAGTGACTCCTAAACGAGATTAATAATAGAAAAAGGTACTCATACAATCTTTAAAAATGATACGCTTGACCAAAATTTTTATCAGTAATCCAACTCAATCCTCAAAGAGTCAACACGGCCCTAAGAACAATGATAATACTTGAAAGGAACTCGAACAAGAAAAGGTGACAAAAATTGGCCTCATAAGCTAACAAAAATCAGACTAGGAAGATGGTTCTCAAACCCTTTATAAAAATTTTCCTCAAACTTCCTTTAATGGCCTAGGTTTGAGTGGTACTTGGCCAACAAACATAGAAGGGGAACTTGATCCGAATTCTCTAGAGAAACAATAGTAACTTGGCACTCGAATTGTACTAAGACTCGACCTCTTTAAGGATGTAAACTTAGCTTGTATGAAGAATATGGAATACCAAAATTCAGATTATAAAATCAATTGATAACACCTAAGAATTACTCCTTTATGTTAATGCCTTCTCCTTCATCAATAGTTAAGCCCAATGTCAAAATCTGAGTGATTCCACTCTAATATTAGGTAGGGTGTATAGTTTCCACATCGAAACAAGAAACCAAAATGAGGGTTTCAAAACATTGTGGTCTCTTTTTTGAGAGATCTCCAAAATTCTATTTTTCAAGTGAACAAATGCAAAAATGAGGAGTGACTCCTCATTCCCCCTTTTTTATAACTCACTTGAGTCTTTTTCCATCTTTTTACCTTTATTTTAATAAAGTCACTTTAGTGGGTTTCTTACTTTATACTTTAAAAGTGACTTTTTGTTAGCCTAGGACCCATGTCTCCTTCTCCCCATTTAGTTTTATAAAGTTTTCTCCTAGGAAAATTGTGTTCCCTTGATTAATTTTCCCATCCTAGCTTACGATAGCTTAATTAAGCTAGAGGAATCATCTCGTTATGTCTCCTAAGTGAATGGCTACATTATAGTCCTCCCTTCCCAATATTTATTGTCCTTAAGCAAGTTCGATCCAGGATGTTGGAACACTTTTTCCCCTTCCCATGTGGTATATTTAACAAGAAAATATTTCCATTTGACAAGATATTCTTCAATGGTTATGTTTTTTTAGCTTCCACTCCCTTACCTTTGATTTTTTTCTCGGGATCATATTCAACTCCGCGTCTTCGTCCAATGGGGTAAGCTCAGTAGAATTGAAAAAGTATTGCCCCAGAGCCTTTTTGAGGCATGAAACATGGAAGAAATTATGTATCTTACACTCATAGGCCGCATGTCATATACACCTCACGATCCTATAGGTACCATAAAATCTGGGTTTCAATTTATTTGGCCCCTTCCTTTTAAGTGATGTTTGTTGGTAGGGATGCAAATGAAGATATACTAGGTCCACCACGTTAAATATACACTCCACCCAACGCCTATATGCATAAATCTTCTATTGATTTTGAGCCATCTGCAAATTATCTTTGAGAAGTCGCAGTATGTGGTGACTCTCCTGAATCTATTCCTTAGCTTTAGGTTTTCTGTTGTATCCAAACACCAAATCTACAAATGTTGTTGCATCATACCCAAACAAGTTTATGAAGGGAGTAATCCCAATCAACATGTGATAAGTGGTGTTATAACAATGCTCTCCCAAGTGAAACCACTTTATCCAAGCTTTCAATTGGCTTGACAAAAATTTTCTCAAACATCCCTCCAACAATTTATTCACTATCTCGGTTTTCCCATTAGCCTATGGATGGTAACTAGTACTCAATATTAACTTTGTCCTAACCAACATGAACAATTCATGCTAAAATCCTCCTATGAATCAAATGTCCCTCTCACTAATAATGGTCTTTGGCAGTTCGTGTAATTGGAATATCTCTTTGAATAATAACTATACTCCTTGTGATGCCAAATATCAGGATTGTATGGAGAAGAAGTGTGCAAATTTTTTGGGTATCTCAACCAACACATAGATGCAATCCTTCCCATGCACTTGAGATAGCCTTGTGATGAATTCTATCAAAATTCTTTCAGTTTTTTTGCTCTAAAATGGGAACTAGATGAAATAACTCTACCAAATGAGTATTATTTTCTTTATTATGTTGGAATATGTTGCACTCCCTCACAAACCTCACCACATATATCTTAAGGCCTTTCCACATGAATCTTTCCTTGATATGCCTATAAGTTTTCGAGTGCCTAGGGTGAATTCTGTATTACCTGCATGATTTTTTTCTTTAAGCTAAGATTTGGGTACTAGGTAGATTTTATCTCTGTAATAAAATATATCATCAATAACATGGTACCTATCATCCTAGATCAACCCATCAAGGATCTCATTAGAAAACTTATTCTTGGAGCATTCAACTAGCAAGAGATATTTCCAATCAACTAAAATCTCCATGAGAGAGAGAGAGAGTGGGTGGTATTCTAGAAAGGGCATCGGCTACCATATTGTTCTTTCCCTTAACATATTCAACCTTGAAATAATATTCTTGTAATGTATAAATCCACTTTCATTGTCTCTCACTCAATTCTTTCCTCTCCGTGAGTAACCTTAAGATGTTACGATATGTCCTCACTTTAAACTTGTTCCCCACCAAGTACTATCTAAATTTGGGCAATGCATGCATGATGGAAAACATATCCTTATCATATATCGAGTAATTCCACGATTTTAGGCCTCTCAAAAGTAATGGGATGGTTATTCTACAACAACACAACTCTTATCCTTGTGCCTGAAGCATCACAGTTAAGGATAAATGGTTGAGTGAAGTCTATCAAATCTAGCACATGACATGAACTTGTCACATATTTCATTCTCTAAAAGGATGGTTGTGCCTTATCTATCCAATTGAAATCTCCCTTCTTAGTGAGGTTTGTAAGAGGTTCTTTTAGTTGAGAGAACACCTTAACAAACTTCCTGTAATAAGTGTAGAGACCTAGGAAGATTTTATGTTCTATCATAATTTTTTGGGTAAGCCACTTAATGATTGCCCTAATTTTCTCCCTAACCTAGACTCCATTTCCCCTAATCATGTGCCCTAAGTAAAGAATCTCAATCATACCAAGCTCACATTTTGACTCTTTTTCCTAGAGTTGTTGATCTTCTAGAATTCCCAACACCTTGTCAAAAAGCCTAAGCTGATCCTCCCAAGTACTATTGTAAATGAGTATGTCATCAAAGAAATCCAACAGACACTTCCGCAATTTTTTATTAAACATGTGGCTTATGCAAGACTGAAATGTAGTGGGGGCATTGGTTAGCCAAAATGGCATAACCAAAAACTCATAGTGCCCGTGATGGCACTAAAAATATGTCTTCAATATATCTTGTTCATGAACCTCGATTTGATGGTAACCAAAGTAAAGATCTATATTCAAGAAGTATTTGGCTCCCATCAATTCATCCATTAACACATCAATTATTATAATTGGATATCATAATTTTGTTATTTTCCTATTAAGTTCTTGGTATTTGATACACATCCTCAAGTTTCCATCTTTCTTCTTTGCCAACACCACGAAGAAGTAAAATGACTAGAACTAGGATGAAGTGTGACCCAACCTTAATAAATCCTTGATATCCTTTTCTATCTCATCCTTTTAAACCTTGGGGTGGCAATAAGGGTTGGTTATGATGGTTTGAACCCCTTCCTCTAGTTATATGATATGCTCAAATCCTCTGTATGGACATATACCCAGATGAATATCATCAAAATCCTTTTGATTTTTATGAATTAATACATGGATATCATCAAGATACTATTGAGGTTGATCTGGTGGCTCCCTATCATAAATATAGCACTCAACTACCCAATCTATGTCTCCATGAAGTAATATTGCCTCTATGCTATGAAATGACATTATCTTGGAAGGATATTGACACATGGCCCACAAGAATACCCTTTTACCATCATGTTCGGTGATATCCATATCCATCCTTCTCTAATTAGTAGTGTACCTCCCAATGGAATAAATACACTAAACTCCAAGTACCACCTTGGTATCAGGTACATCCATCACAAAGAATTAACCTATCAGTGTGTAATTCCCCATGGTTATCTTTAGTTTTTGGATCCATCTAGTGTAATCCATTTGATGAACACCCAGTATGACTACTATGAAACCATCAAACCTCTATCAAAATATCCCTCCAATCTAGCATAGTTGCATCTATAAAGTTGTGGGCAGCCTGACTATAAATCAACACTATCACCTTTTATCCCAACAAAATCCCCTTGACTCTAACGGTATGCTATCTGGGAAGTCCTGACATGGGTGCAATAACAAGTCCTTTAGCCTTATACTATTACGTCTCCTCACATACCGCACAGTTCCTTGCTTTTGTATTTTTCTCTACCTCTTCTCCTCATCATTATCAGTGTTTGAGTAGATCTAAATGTAATGGGCCTTTGCTTCATCCTCAGTTCTTTTCGGGTATCCTCATCCTAGATGGCTTTTTTGGTCCACTCCCTTTGAAAAGCTTTAACCTCTTTATTCTTCTGGGAAAAGGATGATATAAAAGGAAACATGATCTTAGGAACAACATCTTGCATGTCTCCAGTTCCACTAATTGAATCTTGAAAAATGGAAAACTTATAAGCCTTAACCTAGCATCGAATATATTGATGACTATCATTACTAGCCTCTAAAAATTTGAGATATATGACTCTGGACTACTAGTCTACTTGAGTTGTGTCAGCTCTTTGAAGTGAATCTCTAGGTATTTCTTGTCAAAAAGTTCAATGAGATTCTGTGTAAACTCAATGTATGTGGTTATGCTAACATGACCAAAAGTCACTAACTCATGGTACCACCATTCATGGGCCTCACCATCCAAATGTAAGGTAGCTAATTTAATGACATATGTCTCTATTATCTAATGCAATTGGAAATGTGTGTCCATCTTTTGAACCCATGATCTAGCTAACCCAAATTCACAGAGGCTCATATATCCCCTTAGCAAAGAACATCACCAATCGAGCATTGGATATATCGTTGACCATCACTGCTAGCCTCTAAAAATTTGAGATATATGACTATGGACAGCCAGTCTACTTGAGTTTTGCTAGGTCTCTGACGTGAATTTCTTGGTATTTCTTGTTAAAAAGTTCAATGAGCTTCTGTGTAAACTCAACGTATGTGTTTATGCTAGCATGACCCTCACCATCCAAATGTAATGTAGCTAACTTAATGGAATATGTCTTTGTCATCTTATGGAGATGGAAATATGTGTTTTACTTCTGAATCCATGATCTAGCTAAACATTTTGGTGATCCTTCAAAACATGAGAGGGTCATTTTCCCCAGTGTGTTTTGTAGCTCTTATTACTTATCATAGCTCTCTTAGCTTCCTTAAGCTTATTTATCATTTTGAGGTTGCAAAAGTCTGTGAAAGTCATGGTTGCTTGAAAGTCTTATCCCTGCTTCCTATACTCCTCTATATATGCCCCTAAAGTCTCATCTATATCAACTAACAACATTTCGCTTGTTGTTGCCTCATATAAAAATTGTGGCATAGTGGATCTAAATGACATGTTGTATATGTGTAGGTGGATTTGCATGGTTGTGCATGCATGGCCACCTTATCCACTATTAGACCCTTCACTGTTAATGGGTTCCTTCTTTTGTTGTTCCCCAAATTTGTTATTGGCAAAGTTTCCCATCAGTTCATCATCAACTTTTGGCCCTTGGCCAAATCATTTGGAATGCTAACCATACTGTTAAACTCTCAGGTTTCCCTATCTCCCATGGTTGCCTCACCCCTCTTAGACCATACTTCTCCTTTTTCTCCTTCAGGAACCTCTTCTTCTAATTTAGGAACTTCTTCTTCTTCCCAATTAAGAGGGGGTTCTCTACCCTTGTAGCTCCTCTTATAGGTGAGAAATAAGTGGTCTTCAATACTCACCAAACTGCTTTTTATAATCTTCCATTCAAACCACACAATATACCAAGACCATGCTCTTATACCACTATACGATACCCCCTTAGGTATATCTTGAAATTCCCACTAAAATTTCTTATTTTGTTGAGTTTATCACTGAGGTATTTTGTCAAACAATTTGTATATGTCTGGTTGTAGGTGCAATTTGTGGTAATTTATTTCGAAATAGAGATACATAGTTCCAAAAAATAGACTAATGAAAACCCTAAATCAGCAACATGTAATTTATCTTGCACTTAGAAATAGTACAACCCATTGATAACATTTACAACAAGAATATAACTCCAAATTTGTTAGCTAGTATAAAGAATTTACAATGCAAAAAGAAGAAGGAACCTGGGGTATGCTCCAGTAACACAATCTTCCAAATAGAAAAGCCTTCTTTTAGCATCTCCAGTAATGTAGACTCCAATAATACGCCTCTCAAGATGGTTGTGACTTCCTCCAACAACTACAACAATGTAGTGACTCCCCAACGAGAACAATAATAGACAAGGGTACTCACACAACCTTAAAAAATGATACACTTGAACCATAATTTTATTATCAACCCAAATCAGTCCTCGAAGAGTCAACTCGACCCCAAGAATAATGATAATACTTGATAGGAAATTTACTAGCAAAAGGTGACCAAAATCGGCCTCATAAGCTTATATATTTGAGCCTGGGAAGGTGGTTCTAAGCCCCTTTATAAATTCTACCCTCATACTTCCTTTAATGGCCCAAATTGTGTAGTACCTGGCCAACAAGCACAGAAGGGGAACTCCAACCAAATGCTCTAGCGAAAAAATAGTAACTTGACACTCCAAATGTATTGAGACTCGGACACTTCAAGGATGTGAACTCAGCCTGTATGAAGAATATATATAATACCAAAAGTCATATTATAAAATCAACAGATAACATCTATGACTTATTCTTTTCTATTAATTCCTTCTCCTTTGTCAACAATGAAGCAAAATGTCAAAATCTGAGTGATTCTGCTCCAATACTAGTTAGGGTGCTCAGGAGAATTGATGTACCTCTGGAGTGACCTTGGGAAAATCAAGTTTTCTCCTATCTTGGTTAGCCAAATGACTTTCTTGATGAGTCAAATGATAACTCAACACAAAGCTCTTTCCAATGTGCTATCATGAGCTCAATTTGGGGTTGAGGAAGACCTTCAAAAGTTGACTGCAACAGCACTCTGCCTTTAGGCAGCCTCATTTTGCACATTTTGACCAGTCTTGGGAGATTTGATTTTGATAGGGAAAATGAACTCCAAATTAAAAAATTATAATTTGGTTGGAAATTAGACTCAATAATATTTCCAACGCGCTATCCCACGCCCAATTTGGACACCAGGAAGGCCTCCAAAGGTCTCCTACAAAAAGCACGATGCATTGGGTTTGGGGCGCGATGCATAGAGCTACAAGCCATTTTCACCTCAAATTCATCCATATTCTCAATTTTCTTAGTTTCCTCCGGTCCAAAGTAAGTCAAAAACTTCCCAAATGCCAATGAAAGTGTGTCTTAAGATTTTTATGATGATTTAGTGAAAAATTTTCAAAACCCTACCTCCTTGCAATTTTTTTTCAAAACATGATTTCTTAGGGTTTGTAAATTTGTTTTTGTTGCCATCATTCCCTCACATTTTATTCCCTCACTTCCTTTCTAGTTTCGTTAACCCATTTCACTATCCCCCATATCCCTAAAACTAAAAACACTAATACCTAATCCCACTATTCCCAAACCCTAATCAAATATCCCCAAACACTAATTTCTATTCCAAAGCAAAAATACTATTCCCTAAACCCTTTCATTCCCAAAAATCTTACAGCTAGCATCAAATCCTCCCCTCATCAGTCCCACTCATCCATGGAGCTCAAAAACATGCAAGCAACCGGCAAGCTGCTAAGAGAAGGAAAACCAAGTTGACAACACTTGAAAGGGAAATTCAAGTTGAGCATGAATATTGACTTGAGAGGACAAACTTGCACTTGGGAAAGGATGCTAGAGAAGGCCAACAACGAGAAAACTATGTTGAGGCACATGGCCCATCATTACATGGTGAGAAACAAAGTCTGCAAGGCAAGAATGAGGAGCTTGAAGGCAAATTTAAAGAGGGCATCGAGGAGGCAAAAAGAGCAAGATAGACTTCAGATCTTGCTAAGGCTTCCTTGGCCCAAGATAGCACCTGATGGACAACACACAACCCAAATTTCAAACAATTTGGGGCACTTTTTGCATTTTTGGAATTTTTGGGCCAAAACACAGGTTTTTCTGCCCAATGCGCCATGCCACCTGGCGCTCGCTTTTGATGGAGGCCTCCAAATGAAAAAAAACTCAACATTTTTGGATTTGGCAAGAAATTTTGACAGGTTTTGAGCCCTCAAAAATGTCAAAAACACTCAAAAAATGACCTTACTACCCCTATTTTAACACACAGGAAGCAGTGTTGGGAGAACTCAGTTTTGGAGGGGCAAATGGAGGCCAAATTCAAAAATTCCACTTCAGTCGGAACGTAGATAGGTAGAAATTTCCAACAAGAACACTTGGAGAAAATTTTGACACTAGGAAGGCCTCCAAAAGTTGCTGCAAACAGGCACTATGCATAGGGAAATCAGCGCGGAGCATTGGGTAAATTTTGCTCAGTTGACCAAGAATACTATGTTTTTCGCCTAGCTTCTTGACAGTTTGACTTTTCTCTTTCTTAATTTCAAACTTATGATGTAATTTCATGTAAATGGATGGATCATGATGTAAATATGTCAAATTTTAATTTATGGAGGTAGATTCATCTATCAAAAAGTTGTTTGGAACTGAATGAATCAGTTCCCTTGTTTCTAGAGGCATGTTGTTCCACTGCCTAATTTCTAGTTCTCAGTTCAGAATTAGTTGGAACAGCTTCTAAACATGTGAGCTCAACCCCTAAAAGCTAGGATGAGCTATGGTTTGTCTATATTATGTGGTTTTTCAATCATTAGCATGGTTGGACTTTTGAGAAAGCAAGGAGCTTCATTGTATACTCATCTCAGCATTTTGGCTAAGGAATTGAGACCATGGTTTGCAACACTCTTTGGGATTCAAGTGGAATTTTGTTTTGGTACAGTACTTTCTTCTGTAATTGTGAATTTACTTATGTGTTATGTATGCCATTATCTATATTTCTTCTTCTTAACTAAAACAAACAAGGGAAAGGGTAGAATCCATTGAAATTGCAGTGCTCTACCTGGGGTTTGCTTTAGTTTGTTGATGTTTTCAGCTGTTTGAAGAGGATCCATGGTTTCTCTTGCCCTCTTCAGCTCCTCACCTGTCTAATATCTCCATCTCATTCAATTTGAAGTGCCAAACCAGATGCCTACCTTGCCCCATTGAGATCCCTGCAAAACTGAGCCTCATTCCCCGCACCCAAAATTTGCCTTTCCATTGGAACCAACAAAAACATCATTTATTCAACCAAAATCATTTACACACATACCTAACCTAAAATCAGTTAGCTTATTAGTCATCTCAAGCCCTCATCAATCATATCTTGCTGAGATTGACCAGGAGAGAGCCCTCTCCTGACCTGGTAGGGCTAACTATCAGGTTAAGCGTGGTTTGATGTTGTCCTAGATCCTACCTTTCTCAGCCTAAGGTAGATTTAGGCCCTAACATAGTGGTGACTCCACTGGGGAAGAAAAGCTTATTTTTTTGTCAGTGTTCTTGCTTTATAAACTACTGACGGAGCCTGAAGTTATGCCAGGAAGCCTTTTGGAGTGCATAAGTAGATAAAACCTGCTTTAGTCAATCTCCGGTCTAGTCTTATAAGCTGAACATCTGACTTGCAAATTTCCCTAGTTACATGTATCAAGTTAGATCTGATTGTTCATGGTGGACAATGATCAGACACCGGAAAGGCTGAAATCATTCACCTGGCGACTCTAAATCAGTTTCAAGATCAGATCTAAGGACTCCATTAGAGGATGAACCTGACCAACAGAAACATGAAAGGACAATATGGAAAGATCAGGTATTCAAGATGGAATTTCATCCAAGACATTTTGTTCTTTGTCATAAATTATTTCTTGTCTTTCCCTGAGAATGTCAAGAAGGGTTTGCAAAGTATATTGTATTTGAGAAAAGATCCTCGGCCTGGATTTGATTCCTTCCCTTTGAAGATTGTAAATACCAAAGATTTTCATGCCTTTGAGCTTGAACAAGACCCTTCTTCTGAATCTTGTCATGACCGTCTTCAAATTTGACGAGCCCCAAGAGACCAAGGCTGATTCTATACCTTCTGTACATACCTCTATACCTTGTAAAATTCCAGATCGATACAAGCCTCTAAGTTTACCTCCTATATCCCATGATTTTCCTAAAAATCATGATCTATATCTACCAAGATTTGATGGTGAACGCGACAATATCACTACTGAGAGACATGTATTGGATTTTGAGTCCTTTCTTGACCTTTTTGAAGTTGATGAAGAAGATGTCAGTATTAGGCTTTTTGCTCTTTTTTTGCAAGGAAAAGTCAAGAGTTGGTTCAAAACCTTGCCTGATGCGAGCATATTAGATTTCTAGCAGTTCGTCAAATTTTTCCTCGACAGGTGGGTGGTAAGACAAAACCATTTATTGATTATAGAAGAGTATAACCAGTTGAAAAAATTGCCAGGGAGACGGTACAATAGTTTTCAGCCAGATTTAACCAAGTTTATTATTTGATACCTATTAATATAAGACCTCCTCCTGGATCCGCTCTCTTGCTACCCGTGTGCCTTTAATCTGGAAATGGAGTTTCAGCTGGGAGAAAGGAACCTTGCAACACTTGAAGAGATGCATAACAGTGCAATAGATGTAGAGGCTCATTTGCTGATCCGAAGGGCAAAGTTAAAGGAAGAAGAGATGAAAAACATAGATATGGAGGAATCGACATCTCTAGAGGTAAAGCTTGACATTTTGGTAAGTGCAGTGGAAGAGATAATGCAAAGGATCACCACAAGGAACGAGTATAGTGTTCAAGCCCATCGCTCGTTGATCGAAGAAACACAAATGTCTACTCCAAAACATCTTCTTTCTTATCCTAGTTGTCATAGATCTGATAATGATTGTTTTATAGATCATCTTGGAGAAGAGAGATCTGTTGATATGAAATGTATGCTTGATGATGTCTTTTATACTAATGATTTGCCTCAGTTTGATCAGTATGATGACGATTATGTTCTCCAAATAGAAGCTAATGTTGTAGACAAATAAACAGCTAGTTTGTGGGAGGAGGAAGTTCATTTTCAGCAACTCGAATACAGTGATTAGTCGATGCATATCAGCTATGACAGTGACGAGGAAAGTGCAGCAAATTTTGAAGTAAGTGAAGGATCTTTGCCTTTTTGTTTTTCTTCGTTTCAGTTCGTCCGAGACAACTTTCATGCAATCAGAAATCAATTGTCGACAAGTTTTGATTTGAACCATCTTGAGGGCAATGAAAACCTTGTTCAAGACTTCTCATATCCAGATTTGCAGCCCCTGAATGCCATTGATTGTCAAGTTGCAGATGAAGAATTGGAAGCTAGCACATACGATTAAATGGTGCAAGATGATTCTATACCTTTCTATTTTGAATCATTTCAGTTTTTAAAGGAAAATTTGCATAGTACATTTTCAGTAAAGGATGAGAAGCATGTCGAAAGTCATGCAATCTCATCAGAACCAATAGAAAATGGGTTGCAACAGTCTTTTCAAGTTTTTCCCGATCCAATAGCTGATGTGTTGGATAATGTCTATAGTCAAAGTCCTTCTCCTATTTGTGAACTTGACAAAAGTATTCATACAAACTTGATCCGGCAGCCGGTTTATTTGTTATTTTTAGCAGGAGTCTTGTCAAAAATCTTAGATCAAAGTTTGCATTCATGGTATGAGGAGAAGAGAAGTAATCCATTGGATGAGCTAAGTCCTAGTGTGCATGAACTTCAAGATCCTTATACAGTGTTTTTGGAGGTAGATAGAGAATCCATAGTATTCAACAGATCTGTTCACAAGTTTTCATGGGAGTTGCCTTTCAGTAATTCTCTCTTGTTATTCATATGCAAGCACTTGTGGAGAATTCAAATAGCAGACGGAATACTTACTTGGTTGCATTGGTTGTTTCATTTCACTTGATCAGGTGATGAATGAAACTATTAGAGTAGGTTTTGATGAATAAGCTCTACTTTGAGCATCATTTCCAGTTTGTTGGTTGTGTTTAAGTATCGAGTCAGTTTTTAGTTGAGTGAGAGTCATCTTGTGTCGTCAAGTCATCAGATTTCAGTCATGCATTTCAACTTGAGTTTTTGACTCCATTGCCCAATGGATAAGGCACTAGTTTGCTCTCCCAAAGATCTGCCATTCTTGGCACCTCCAAGGAGCTACCATCCCCATTGGAGCCAATGTTAGTGTCAGTCTTTGCAACCTTCCTCCAATGATCAAACATGCTCTTACAAAGTGATTTTAAGGTGTCAAGGTCAAATTTTGTCATTTCAGTGAGTCCTCAAGTAAAATTTGGTCACTAGGTATTAGGTTTAGGGTTTGCTTTCACTCCTTTCAAATTTTTCCAAATGTCGGTCAATGTCACCATTTAGCTGAGTGTACCATCATTTAGAGGGTTTTCATCATCATGTCAAGTTCCACTGGGTCATTTTACACCTTGTTCATGCTTCAGTTGTGCCTAGGTAAGGCTCATTTCCCTTTGCTAGGGTTTTGAAGGTAATTTCTCTTGGATGGTCAAATCATCAGCAAAACTTGTATCTTGATGTTCATACACCTTCCCCTATCCTTAATGTACCTTATTAAACACTTCCCATCACTGAGATCCCCCAAATTCCTCATTTTCGCACAAACCCTAGTTTCCTGCTACAACTTGACAATTTTCTAGCCTAGGCCTGTATTTTGCTCTTTTGGACCCCTTCCCCTCATTCAATCTTTGAAATTCCACTTTCCCCTACTTCCTAAAATCCCTCCCTACTTCTCAAAATTTTCTCAAGAATTTAGAAGCCCCTTATCCCCTTCATTTCACTTCACTTCAACAAATCCCTTGTTCCACACATCGGGATAGGTTTTACTCCAATGACGTTTCTGAGCAAGAAAAGATGAATTTTGGAAAAATGAGAGATTTTTTTGTCCACAATAGGCCAAGGAATAAAAACCTCCTTCACTTTTTACACAGGTGTCATGGTTTTAGAGAAATGTCAAAAATACAGTTGTCTCGGGAGAATTGATGTACCTCTGAAGTGACCTTGGGAAAATCAAATTTTCTCCTAGATTGGTTGTCCACATGACTTTCTTGATGATTCAAATGATAATTAGACACAAATATATTTCCCATTAGCTATCATGAGCTCAATTTGGGGTTGAGGAAGACCTTCAAAAGTTGATTGCAACAGCACTCTGCCTTTAGGCAGCCTCATTTTGCACATTTTGACCAGTCTTGGGAGATTTGATTTTTGACATGGCACATGAACTCCAAATTGCAAAATTCCAGTTGGGTTGGAAATTAGACTCAATAAGCTTTCTAACGAGCTATCCTACACCCAATTTGGACACAAGGAAAGCCTCCAACGGTCTCCTGCAAAAAGCACGATGCATTGGGTTTGGGGCGCAATGCATTGGGTTTGTGGTGTGGCGCATAGAGCTGCAAGCCATTTTCACCACAAATTCATCCATATTCTCAATTTGCTTGGTTTCCTCTAGTACAAAGTAAGTCAACAACTCCCCAAATGCCAATGAAAGTGTGTCTTAAGATGTTTATGGTGATTTAGTGAAAACATTTCAAAACCCTACCTCCTTGCAATTTTTGTTCAAAACATGATTGCTTAGGGTTTGTAAATTTGTTTTTGTTGCCATCACTCCCTCACCTTTTATTCCCTCACTTCTTTTCTAGTTTCTTTAACCCATTTAACTATCCCCCATATCTCTAAAACAAAAAACCCCAATACCTAATCCCACTATTCCCAAACCCTAGTCAAATATCCCCAAACCCTAATTGCTATTCCAAAGCCTAAATACAATTCCCTAAACCCTTTCATTCCCCAAAACCCTACAGCTAGCATCAAATCCTCCCCTCATCAGTCCCACTCATCCATGGAGCTCAAAAACATTTAAGCAATCGGCAAGCTGCTAAGAGAAGGAAAACCAAGTTGACAACACTTGAAAGGGAAATTCAAGCTGAGCGTGAATCTTGACTTGAGAGGACAAACTTGCACTTGTAAAGGGATACTAGAGAAGGCCAACAACGAGAAAACTATGTTGAGGCACATGGCCCATCATTACATGGCGAGAAACAAAGTCTGCAAGGCAAGAATCAGGAGCTTGAAGGCAAAGTTAAAGAGGGCATCGAGGAGGCAAAAAGAGCAAGATAGACTTCAGATCTTAGCTAAGGCTTCCTTGGCCCAACACAACACCTGATGGATAACACTCATCCCAAATTTCAAAAAATTTGGGGCACTTTTTTCATTTTTGGAATTTTTGGGCCAAAACACAGGTTTTTCTGCCCAATGCGCTGCGCCACCTGGCACTCGCTTTTTATGGAGGCCTCCAAATGAAAAAAACTCAGCATTTTTGGATTTGGAATGAAAAAATATGCTTTCCTACCAATGGCAAAGAAATTTTGACAGGTTTTGAGCCCTTAAATAGGTCAAAAACACTAAAACAAAATGACCTTACTGCCCCTATTTTGACACACAGGAAGTAGTGTTGGGAGAACTCAATTTTGGAGGGGAAAATGGAGGCCAAATTCAAAAATTCCACTTGGGTTGGAAAGTAGACAGGAAAACCTTTCCAACAAGTACACTTAGAGTAAATTGGGACATTGGGAAGGCCTCCAAAAGTGGCTGCAAACAGGCACTATGCATAGGGAAATCAGTGCGGCGCATTGGGTAAATTTTGCTCAGTTGACCAAGAATACTTTGTTTTTCGCCTAGCTTCTTGACAGTTTGACTTTTCTCTTTCTTAATGTCAAACCTATGATGTAATTTCATGTAAATGGATGGATCATGATGTAAATATGTCAAATTTTCACTTATGGAGGTAGATTCATCTATCAAAAAGTTGTTTGAAACTGAATGAATCAGTTCCCTTGTTTCTAGAGGCATTCTGTTCCACTGCCTAATTTCTAGTTCTTAGTTTAGAATTAGTTGGAATAGCTCCTAAACATGTGAGCTCGACCCCTAAAGGCTAGTATGAGCTATTTTTTGTCTATATTATGTGGTTTTTCAGTCATTAGCATGGTTGGACTTTTGAGAAAGCAAGGAGCTTCATTGTATACTCATCTCAGCATTTTGGCTAAGGAATTAAGACCAGGGTTTGCAGCACTCTTTGGGATTCAAGTGTAATTTTTTTTTGGTACAGTGCCTTCTTCTATAATTGTGAATTTACTTATGTGTTATGTATGCCATTATCTATCGTGCTTCTTCTTAACTAAAACAAACAAGGGAAAGGGTAGAATCCATTGAAATTGCAGTGCTCTACCTGGGATTTGCTTTAGTTTGTTGATGTTTTTAGTTGTTTGAAGAGGATCCATGTTTCTCTTTCCCTCTTCAGCTCATCACCTGTATAATCTCTCCATCTCATTCAATTTAAAGTGCCAAACCAGATGCCTACCTTGCCCCATTGAGATCCCTGCAAAACTGAGCCTCATTCCACGCACCCAAAATTTGCCTTTCCATTGGAACCAACAAAAACATCATTTATTCAATCAAAATCATTTACACACATACCTAGCCTAAAATCAGTCAGCTTATTCGTCATCTCAAGCCCTCATCAATCATATCTTGTTGAAATTGACCAGGAGAGAGCCCTCTCCCGACTTGGTAGGGCTAGCTACTAGGTTAAGCGTGGTTTGATGTTGTCCTAGATCCTACCTTTCTCAACCTAAGGTAGATTTAGGCCCTAACAGCCCCCTATGCTAGGAATTTGGGCTAAAATTTGATATCCTAATGGTCTTATGAAATTCAAAAAAAATATTGGACTCTAGCTCCCGAAAAAATTTCTTACTGCAAAAGTCTTAATAAAAAGAGGAATACATGACCCATTAAGATGTATCCTATGTTATGAAGTTGGTAAAACAATTTCTCCCCCATTTTTGGAATGCTCCTTTTCAAAATTATTTTGGGAAAGCACCTTACTAGGGTTAGTCCCCAAACTGTCATGACCCAATTACATTTTAAAATTATTTGAAACTTGGGTGAAGTGCTACTTAGGAACCCTTGCAAAGAAACCAATCTTCAAAATAACCTTTCCAAAATTCATTTAGAAAAAAATATGGTTGGCGAGAAACAACATGATGTTCCAAGGCAAGGATTTTGGATTCAAAGAGGTTGCAAAGAGTGTGATCTCACTACTCATAGAGAATGTAAACTCTAAATCCTTAATTCCCTCCTCTTTTGAGTAGTTAGATGCATTAGAAGAAAAATGGTGCTAAAGCATTAATCTATAGATCCTCCCCCCTTAACGTGCATCAAATATGATAAGTTGGAAGCTACACATGTCTCCAAATGACTTTAAACAATGGATTTCTTCAAAAAATAATATGTTTTATGTTTTTGTAGTACCTCCAAGCACAATCAAGGGGTGACAGGAGTGGGGTGGGGGTTATCATTCACCTTGGTGGATAAGTTGAACTATCCTTTTCTTGGGGCCTAAGACAAGGCACTAAAAATCAAGAAGAACCATATGCACTTTCTTAGGGGTTGCTTCAAGCCTCAATTCTTAATATATGCAAACTAATTATAGTGGGAAATTCTTGAATCACAATGCACCATCTATATTTTTGTTCCTTCCCATTTGATATAAGGCTAAGTTGTTATTTTCAAAATGATTCACTCTATTAACAAGGTGGTCCACACAAAAAGTGATCAACATTATTTGTCAAAAGAACATGGAGGCAGATCTTTTGACTAATAGGTGCTACACTTTAGAACTCGACATCATGGTTATCAATGAGTAGGTATATTATCTTACAATCCCTTAATTTATAAATGCATTCAGTCTTAAAACAAGGGAGGAATAAACATATGTTAACAAGTTTATGATATCATGTGGTAACATGCATGAGCTTGTGAGTTATTAAAGTTTGATGGACTAATGTATACACATCTATGGAGGGTGGTTGGCCTACCCATGGTTGGGCGAGTATAATTAGGTTAAGTACAAATTTAGGTGCACTTGATGGTTCCAATATCTAGTGATGAGGATGGAAATGGAGTGCAAACATCACGTGCGCTTGCATTTCTCTATAATTATGAATTTAGGGAGTAATTTTTCCTTTTCCATTTGAGGTGCGAGAGGTTTATTCTTTGGTTTCTGTTTCTCTTAACTATGTAATCTTGCATTATGAATACCCTAGGATCTTTAGGGGGAATTGACAATTTAGGACAGGAGATAATGAATGCAATGGGTGTTGAATTTGATGTGGCTTTAGGAATCATTTCTAGCCATGTTTAGAAGAAATCACTAGAGCACAAAATTGCTTATGAATTACAAATTATGCAGGAGATGTTTCAACTCCAAACTCAATACAATCATTTGGTTACTAGTCTAACTTCAAAGCACAAAATTGGTTAGGAATTACAAATTATGCAAGAGATGATCCAACTCCAAATTCAATACAATCATTTGGTTGTTCGTCTAACTACAACCATGGATATTTTAGTGCACCAAAGGACTTAGTTTTGATGAGTTGAACATGAAATTGGTTGGCTTCAACGCCAAATGGAAATGTTCTAGTAAAGAAAAGATCATGACAACAAACTTTCCTTTTTCTCAGGAAACTTTGGTAATCATGTTCAAGTTTTAATTCCATACTTAAACAATTTATCTCCCTTTATGGAGTTAAGGCCTCTTCTTAGGGATGAGGATCCCATTTTATAGAACTATTTGTCATATTGTGTTAATTTTGTTGGATACTAGGCTTGTTTTGGAGGGTTTATAAGTATAACAATTATAGAATAGGAGAAATTTTCATAAGAATTTTGATGGACAAAAGGATGGATGGAAACATAGATCTCATTAACCTAATATTTCCAATTTTTCTACTCCTGATTTAATGTTGTGCCTCCAAGTGCAAAATTTCAATACAAAATATTCCGATTGTGTTTTAAAAAATTCGAGATTTGACCCTATTTTACTTATTTAAATTTTTTGTATATATTTCTAAATGTGGATATGAAAAAAATTATTAAAGTTTTAAACTACGAAAATGTGTGAAATTTTTTGTAAGTTAAATTTGACCCTATTTTACTTCAATAATTTTGTATATATTTTAAAAAATAAACATGATAAAGTCACTAAATTTTAAAACGTAAAAATATAATTAAAACATTACTTATATGCATAATTTTAAACAAACAAAATTTTGAAACATTTACCAAATTAATAAACGCAAATGAATCTTAATTTCAAATCAAATACTTTCAATAAATTATATTTTTAATCATATGTTAAATAATAAACAAAGATAAAATTTGTTTATAATAAAATAAATTTGTGAACCACAAATGAGTAATCTTAGGTGGTGTGGTTTTCCTTTAATAAAAAAAATGAGCTAGTTTGCTTGTGTAAATAGTAGCCAATAATAGTTGTCATCACTATTGATTTGACATATCATAAGTTTTCCTACTATTAAAAAAACATAAAAATCATGTAAATAAAATATATATTTTTATCTAGCTAGAAGACATAAAAAGTGACCATTTCCATCAAATTATATATTTAACAAATATAAATGTAATATAAATTATATCAATATTCGATTTGTGATACATTATTTATGTCACACATATATATTTAAGTTTCCTACATCTACATCAACTTGAAAGGATCCCTATCATCACCTTTTCAATTTTAGATGATATGTCTTGTGATTGTACAAACACTCATCCTTTTCCAATTAAAAAGAAAAAAACTTAGAACAAAGGTGGGCCTTTTTGGCAAAGGTAGCACTATTGCTTTCTTTTCTTTTACCCAATTATTCTTCTACATTGGGTAATATATCCTATGCAATTATTCTTTAATTAATAAATTGTGTATAAAATTTATTTTTGATGTCGATAAATAAATTATTTATTTCTATAAACAATATGCTAGCATTGTGCATGTAATTGAGAATAAAGAAATATTATCATATTTTTACAAATTTTTAATAATTAGGACAAAATTAGAATGGTATTAAATCAATTAACATATAAAAAAATTCTAACAATTAATCATTTTCTTTTGGAAAAAGTTTCAAAAAATTATTAATGGATGACATATAGTTTTTAATAAATTATAACAATATTACTTTAAATCTCTTTATCAAAACATGCTTTATTTTCATGACCACTGTATTGAATGGCATGATGTGACTATGAATTTATCATCTTTTTGCTTTATTTTTATGACCACTGTATTGAATGGCATGATGTGACTATGAATTTATCATCTTTTGGATTTTTGTACGATGTCCATTGAAAGAATAGTATCTTTCCTCCAACAACCAACATGCATTTGTTTACTATTATAAGTGAACTTTAACCCTTTTGGTTGAGTTACATTATGTTTGTACTTGAATTTGTTTGGCAAATGAGAAAGTGTTTAAATAGATGGAATGCATAAACAAACTAAAAGAAAAAATATTGTTGCAAATTTTATCACAAAGATTATGAAGTAAACATAGTTATTAACTTGAAGAAAGTTGTGACCTCAAAAGAGAATTGTAACCCTTCAAACCCAATTTTTTTGTCAAAAAAACCAAAATCAACCCTCAAGTAAAAAAAGTGGTGGTATTGTTTTTTTTTTTCATTTCACAATAACCGATGAATTTTTATTAGCAAAATCTATGTTGAATACAAAATTGAGTTACATGCAAGGTCCTAATGTTCAAAATTTCCAAAATGACCTCAAATGGACACTAGAAAAACCATATAAACTAATTTTAAGTCAATTTACAAGAAGGCAAGAGGTTCTACAAGTAAACACATGACAAAAGACACCCACTATGAAAGAAAATTTGGTGAGCATAATAACTACACTATATGAGGATCCTAAAAGGGACCAAGAGAAACTAGATTATCTAGAGGAGTAATAACTAGATTCGGGTCAAGGAGGAGTATGGTGGATGGAGAGACCAAATTTGCCAAGGAGAAAGGAGATTGAATAACATTGGTGTTATTTTGCTTAAGCATCTATAGTTATCGTGGAAGATTATCAATTTCATTGTTTATATGTAGAATCAAATGTTTATGCTTAGTCAAAATTTCCATGGTGAAGGCTAACTATGCTGACATCTAATCTAAGTGAATCTGAAGCACATTGATGCTTTCATATAGTTCATAAACTTCTTGAATAGAAGTCGAGGACTCCTTCCACCTTGGGGCCTATCAACAAACTGGGGATTCTAGCTTTGCAATGAGAGGGAAACCCATCATCTCACACACACCAACCCTCACACTAGAGGAATGATCCACAAAATAATGAACATGTTGCAAACCAAAACCCATATGGAGAGAATGAGTCTTTCCTGAGCCATCAATTTGGAAAGCCTTGTGCGAAGAGACCTTGAATACAAGGCCCATACTAATTCCCACAAAGGACCATTAATGCTTTTATTCCACCCTATTTCTTCCACACGAGTAAGATTGAACATCCCAAACTATTCCATGATGAAATTCTTAAAGAATGTCTTTGTGTATTTCATTAAATTATTCAGCAAGGTGACCAATCAACTATCCTAGTGATGATTGATGATGCAACAAATTGTGATAATTAAATAAGCTACGGAATAGGATTGAGCTAAGTGGATACATTAACTTGTAAGGTTCCTTGTGGTCTATGTACCATTTGAGATACCTAGGAGTTTGAAAGAACATTATAAGCATGTAGTGCATGGAAGGAGTGAATTTCTTAGAATGAAGTAGGCCACCTTGAGTTCTCTTAAACATGGATTGGAATTTCAAATTCCTGGGGGAAATTCCTAGGTGCACATGTCGTATGGTGTTTTTGGAGTTCCCTAAAATGAAGAGATTGAGAATATGCATAGTTTTGATAAGTTCAATCCCTTTAAGCATTGCATACAACTCTGCTTATTTATCAAAATCTATGCCTATACTCTAGGAGAATGTTAATTCAATCTTTCATACAAGGAAAAAAAGAAACCCCCATCCTCGCTCATGCTACCCCTAAAAGTGGTATTATTATTATTGGCCTGTTGGGGCCTGACCCAGGTTCAGAGGCGATTTAGCCAAACAAATCCCATTACTACTGGCCCTTTCGGCAACAACCTATGGAGCACAGACTGAGGTCTCTCTCGAAGTAGTATGGGAGGGTGATAGAACCATTGTTTTGCACCCTGGAGATGTTTGATGAGTTCAAGTGCTTCACGGTTTGACCCTGCACGCACGTTGCTACACGCACTTATCTATACCTCGCATCCTGAGATGATGCCTTCGCGCAGCCCTAATCGAGGGTTAAATGCTATTTATACTCACGTCCTTACTAGTATTCCACCATTAGTTGATTAACTTAGCTTATTTGCATGTGTAAAGTATACTTAGCAATATAAATCATTCATATAAGTGTGTGCAATAATTAAACAGTATATTTGCAATTGATATCAAACATGTAATAATTCAAGAACAGATACACAAAATTTGGATAAACTTCTCTTTATTATTCTCTTCTTCAGTTACAGACTCGACTCTGCCCTGCGCACTCAGCTGCAGGGGTCTGTGCACTCAGCTGCGGACAACTAGACCTCTGCGCACTCAGTTGCAAAGCCTTCTCCTACTCTATGACCCAAGATACACTTAGACACTTGCTCTATGCTTCTACTTCTCTATCTCATACTTCGTTCTAACTAACTCACTTTTACACTTAGAGACTCACTCTATTTATACAATCCCATGGTCTTCGGACCATGGGTAGGCCGACATTACATTACAAACTAGGGAAAACAACCCTATGACTCTAACATACTTCCGCGCCCACAATTTGCGGGGCTTTATAAGCATCATTCAGTCAAAACATGGGCTTTGAGCCCCAAACATGCCTCAGGGGGATTCCATGCCCAACAGCCCCCCAACACAAACATCATGACTCACCCTCAAGTCACTCTATCAGTGCGACGATCTTGGCACAGATTTCCTCCAACTGTCCTCAAACTGTGTTGATGTCGGCAGCGCACTGAGCTGCTGCTTGCTGAATCTGTTGCATCCTTTGTTCTGAGACTTCCATGTCTGGGGCACTTCTCTGCATTAACGTGTGCATCCCATGTATGTGCACCAGCTTTCCTTTGATATTTGTTGTGATAGTGAAAGCCTCGTCGATCCACAGCTAGACGCGTGCTTTGAGAATTTCCCCCTTATGTCACACCGCGTCCACCTGTTCCTTCAATGCCTTGGCTTGCTGCATCTTTGCAAGCCGTTGAGTGAGGAATACTATCTACGTCATTCCTCTGACACTGTCATATTGCTGCTGCAGTTCTCACGCTTCTGTCTCCAGGCGCTGGATGTTGGGGTGCTCCTGCATAGTTGTGAGGACCTCAAGTGCTTGCTCCAACAAAGTGGTACAGTATTGCACTGCACCTCCAATTTCTTCCAATCCCGCTGCAATAGCGCTAGCGTGCTGTTCTCGGACCTCTGGGGGAGTGGAAGGTTGCCCCTTTAATCGTAGCTTGGTGATCTGAAGATTTAGCTCCAACTGAACCTTGGTTGTTTTTTCTCTAGCCTTGTGGGCTCTGGTTGCCAACCTATGAATCTGTACCTCTATTGGTAGATTTTCTGGGATGGTCAGCTCCGAGATGTGTCAGCAAGGGTCATCTACCACCTGCACCAACTACTGGTTCTGCGATACTAATTCGTCATGTTGCAGACTGAGCTATTCCATGTTGATCTTTTGTTCACTGAGAACTTGGATCGTGCGGCTCTCCCTAGCACGTAGCTCTACCATTATCCCATCCTGTAGAAAATACGATGTCTCTCGCAGAAGGGCAGCCAAATTAAGGCCAAGGCCTTTGATCATGTTAACCGCAAATATGTCGGTCTCATTCGCTGCTACTAGGGCTCCTTCTGGTAACACTATGGTGTTTTCCATCCGTGCACGCAACATCTGCTCTATTGCCGAGGATCCTACTGCGAGGTGGGTCGAAAGGGTACCCACCTGAGGGGGCCGCACCTGCAACTTCTGTAGCTGCACCCTGAGGGCCCCCAACTGTTAAGAAATTTACTGCATAACATAAATATTTATCGAGAGGAATATATATAAGAAAATAACCAGTAACAACCATAAACACATAAACACAAATGTTTACCTAGGAAAGCCCCAAATCCAGGGAAAAACCCAACCTAATAAGATATCATTAGCATTGGCCAAAACTCTGGCCAATCTGACCAAGTGAGCCTTCACCACTCACCTCTAGATCTTCAATTACAATGAAGTCCTTCCAGCCTTTTATAAGCTCCATTACATATAATACCACGAGCAGAATACTATGGGTGCACAATACCATGTGCCCCAAAACCATCATTGTTTAACCTGGTCAACTTTGACTTTATCCTGAGTCAATTTTACCTAACAATTCCCCCCTTGACTTGGGGTTCCTTGACTAACTCCAGCCAAACCTGCTAAGTGAGACAATCCCACTCACTCTAGCTCTTACCCCCCTCAGAGTTTTTACCTAGGGTATTGTTAACCCGACATCCCGCCTATCACCTAAGTCTAACCCAGACTTTACCGGTGGTCACCGAGGGGTACACATGCCTTATCAGGTCTTACAATAGTATTCCCATTTACATGCAATAATTTTGACTTCATTAATTTTTTTTGTTTATTGCTGCTGCGATTCTGATCCATCCTCTCTCAATTTGATTTGCTCAAAAACTTCTATTAAACCACTCCAACTGCGAGCCCGAAGAAAACCTCATAGATTCTAGCACCGATGGCCTCACGTAGCAGAAAACAAACAATTTTCGAGGCCGCATGAATAATTTTCTTCTTCTGACCTTCTTTAAATAGTCGCATGAATCCCGAACAATTTGTTTAGCATGTTCCAAACCGGCAAATATCACAAATGCACTATGTTCCCTGGTGGTTACGACACTATATTCCGAACATTCTCCTCGAGGTTCTTCGACGTACGATTGTTCCACCATTATTTTCTAGACCCGGATCTATAAAAAGGTTGCATTGATCTCATCAGGCACTATAAACCCCTGGCATCAAAGAATCCCTTTGAAGCTAATATCTGGCTCTGATTCTAATTGTTAAGAAATTTACTGCATAACATAAATAATTACCGAGAGGAATATATATAAGAAAATAACCAGCAACAACCATAAACACATAAACACAAATGTTTATCCGGGAAAACCCCAAATCTGGGGAAAAACCCAACCTAATAAGATCTCATTAGCATTGGCCAAAAACTTGGCTAATCCGACCAAGTGAGCCTTCACCGCTCACCTCCAGATCTTGCATTACAATGAATTCCTTCCAGCCTTTTATAAGCTCCATTACATATAATAGCACGGGCAGAATATTATGGGTGCACAATACCATGTGCCCCAAAACCATCACTATTTAACCTGGTCAACTTTGACTCTATCCTGAGTCAAGTTTACCTAACACCAACACAGTTTGGTGCTCCTACATAAAGTCTTGAAGGGCCTCATTTGTGACATCGCGAACCGTCTCACTGATGTCATGGAGGTCACCTTCGGTTAAGGTGATCGAGTCAATGGCCAACTTCAAGGCCTTGACCTTCTTCCTCAATCTTGTTCTTTCTACCATGTGTGGGTGCTTCAGTTGTGTGGACATGGTCCTTGGGTCTGCACTCCCTTTTGCTATTTCTACTTCCTCTGCCTCTTGCCCCTGTGAGGATGTTGCTTGGTCCTCATTTTCCTTCGTTGTTGCTTCTTCTGCTACCTGTGTTTTTGTTGCTACTTCTACAACCTTTTTCTGCTCTATCGCTTTCTGTGTTGCTTCCTGCGCTACCATTTCCTTAGCTGTTGTTGTTTCCTTCCGCTTTTTCTCAACCAATTGTGTGATGCGTAGCTTGGCATCATCCTTCTTCTTCTGCGTTGCCACCTTCTCAAGTTCTGCCAGGTCTAGGGCGCGCCATTCCGGATGCCATGTCTCCAAGATAGTGAAGATGGCGTCGTCAGTGGCTATAAAGGGGAGCTTCATCCAGTGCTTCTTTGTATCTTTGCGCACCCTAATATATACATTATGCATGTCGGCTTTGATTTCTGCAAAACTTTGCAGAATGTTGTACACTGTAGGGGACAGGCGTGACTGCTAATTGATCCACATTCGGATGCTCATCTCCATAAGCACCAGAATATTTTGGTGTCGCGTATCCATTTCACGTACTTTGTGGCCCAGAGCGAAGCATACTTCGCGGCCTCTGGTAATTCTCTATCAATTCTAGGGAATTAACTATCCTTCAGCAGTTCCCTCGCTACGAGCATTATGGATAAAAACAACCACGCATAGTGGAAGGTTTTACCTTGCTCCTGGGCTTCGCGACAGTTCTTCAAAAAGTCCCCGCAGAGGAAATCAGACCAGTTGAACTAGACCCCCTCCGCGCAGTACTCGACCAGTGTGACCACTGGCGTCGGTACCTCATCGGAGCAACACTTCCTCATAACTTTTTTGGCCAAGAGTTGAGTTGCTATGCATACCCCTTTGTCCTTAATGCTGGAGATGGTGTAGCCCCTCTTCTTCTTCTCCAACTTGTATTTTGTCATCATGGCTTCTGCAAGGGCCAAATCACTGCCCTTTCCTTTGGCTATGGCTGCGAGGTCCTTTCCTTTGCAGGGGAGTCGATAAATGCAATGAATGAGGTTTGTCGTGATGGGAATAGGCTCCTCCATCCATAGATACCCATCATGCACCAGGCGTAGTAGCTTCTTGATGACGAAAATGATGATGGGCGCGTGGTGGAAATATGGTATCCATAGTAAGTGCAGCAACTTGGCCCTTTCCACATCACGCAGCCACTTCCGCTACTCTAACATTGTCACCACCCCCTCAGTGTTCTGCTTCATTAAATTCCCAGTCTCTAGGTGAGGGAACTTCTCGCGGTCAACAAGGTCCTAGTCTTCAAACTTCATGGTTGGCATGCGGTCTAGGTGCATGCCTTCAAACACTATGTTTTCAGGGAGGAGTAGAGTTTGGAGTGAACTCTTGGTTTCGTCCAGGTCCTTCGGCACTTTGGTTTTCCCTTTTCGCAGAGGGACATACATGGGCAGTTTTGTTGCAGAGCGTATAGGTTGAATATCCTCCTCCATATCTTTGTCTTCTTCTGTTGTGATGGTTAGGGCCTACAAATCTTCTTCTTCCTCATCTGTGTCGATCGTGACAACTTTTCCTTTTTCTGCCATTGAGAGCTTGCTGTGTAGTGGGTTCCTCAGGGACACACATACGGGGGCCATTGCTTGTTTATCTTTCTTGGTCCTCGGCGTTCGCGGTGATTTGGGGATTTCTGCCACAACCCCAACACTTTCTGGAACATCCTCCACCATTGGTGTCTACGCGGCCTCACTGGCAGTTAACTCTTCAATTCCCAAACCATCCTTAGTGGTTCTAATCATATCGAGGTTGTATTCTATCACTCGCAAACATAGGGGCTCAATTATCGATAAGCTCTCAATGCTTAGTGCTTTGCTTAAGTGCTCAATTCTCAAATGACCAAGTGTTGTTCGTTGCCCATCCCTTTGTGTTTTATAGTGCCTTTTGAATTCAAATTCGACTATTCCCCAAATTTCGGGCCATTAATGCTTTCTTGGCGGCATATTTTCCCAAATCCTACCCATAAATCTCGTCTTAATGCCTGCCACCCACTCCATTTATCCTCAAGTCGAGCATCCCATCGTGAATAGTGACTTCAACAGTCGCTTTCTGGCCAACCCACGCAACAGTGTAACCCTCTGTGTGCAGACTCAGACCCTGTGATGCTCTGCTTCTGCACGCATCCCCAATATCATGCAGCTCTCGAGCAGAATAGTTTATAATCCTGTGCTCCCTTTCAACTGCCTGGAGTGCTAAGACTGTTCTTCCTATGGCTAGTCAGGTGGTCACACCATCCATATGGGGCTCCATCCCACCTTCCACCATGGTTTGTGGAGAATCCACACCTTCCATTGTTGTGATTGGCATCGCACACTTTACTACTCACAACGTGCTACCCTGGTCACTACGTTTGGCAATATGCAATCCAAGCCAAGGAAACAGACTAACCAGTTCACAACGATAATTTTCCAACCTGTTAGTATGATCATACACACCTTGCCTTACCATCTTTGATTTTTCGAAGAGAAATTCTTCCTTTATTTCATTTTCCAACTTCTTGATCTCTGCGTCCATCAAAGCGCTTTTCTCCCTTAGTCGTACCCAGTCTTTTTCAAGTTCGCGAAGTCTAAGGTTTCCCTGTCGGATTTCTTCCTCAAGTATTATGTGTTCTATTTCTTGCAACTGTGTGATTCCTTCGTTCTGGGATTCGCGGACTGTCATATCTATGAGTTCTACTATGCGCTGACTAGGCTTCACATGCTCCATAGGGATTACAATCCCTGCTTCATACTTCAGCTTTGGAAGTGTTCGCGCGGTCAGGGTTTTGTGCATGGTCCTATAAGCCCATAGAACTATTGGTACGCGCAGGTCCCAGTCAGTACGTCTCACATGGTGGACCGTGTTCTGTACTTCACACACCTTGTAATAGGCTTCCTAGTGTATAATATTCAATGCACTTTGTCTTAGCATACTTTCTCGTTTGCGCCCTCGTCTTGCCTACTCCTGCTTGTTGTTCCTGTTTTCTATCATGAGGACGATGTGTGTTCGTGTAGGTTGCATAGCATACGCCTGTACCCATCTAGAGAGATGGGTGCACAGGCTGTTTCATCCATCATACCCGGCTTCCATCCACAGTGGAGGATTTCCAAATCGTATAATCATCATTCATCTATAGTTGTGCCAGTTCTCAAAACTTCTTTGATGCGTACCCCACCATCTTGCAGGCGTAGCACGCAGTGCCCATTTTAGAGCGTCAAAACATTGCTATTTTGGCACCTCTTTTTCAAAATTGTTCATGAATTCATCCACCGCTGTCAACCCATCATACATGGGCAGATCCCTTACCTCTATTGTCATGCAGCACAGTGATCTTATCATCATGTTGCAATTGAGAGTGGTTACCTTGTGTAACCGGTTCTACCATCATTCTATTTCCTCATCCGAATCTGATTTGCAGTAGCTCTCATGCTCCCACAAAATCTTGCCATCTGCAGTTGGATTCACCTAATCCTATTCCCGAGGGGTTATCTTGTAGATACATTCTAGATCGTCATTGCTCTCATCATCGCACACTAGCTCTGTGTAGCACAATCGTTCCGCAAGGTCTAAAGGTACCACTACGCGTAGTGACTTTTTCTCAAAAACCATTTTGCGCTTCGTTAGATTTATCACTCCATTCATATCAATGGCCAATCAATTCCTAGTAACATGGGATAGGGATTGTTGTCATCAACAATATTTATCACTTCGAAATCTACAAGCGCGCTCGCACCTTCATATCTACCGTTATTCCCTGCAATATTCCGATCGGTAGGATCTTCTGCTGGTTCACCATTCACAGTTGAATAGGGGACCATTGTAACGTGGGCCTACCCATGTGCTCCCATGTCTGCTTTGGAAGAACGTTCGCGTCCGATCCTAAATCCAAAATCACTTGATCCATTTCATATTCCCCGATTTGTGCAGTCAGTCTCATCTCCCTTCCTGTTCGTGTTGTGTGCTTCCTGAGCTTTTAGACTACGCACGGTTCTCCTGTCCCAGCGCACCTAGTGATGAGTTCCTACAGTCCCTTCATAGCCTTGTTATCGCACAACAGCTTCATGCATGTCTCCAGAAAGGTAGTAAGAATTGATGGGTCCATCTTCGATTCTAATTTTTCTTTACTACCTGAAGTGGAGGTCTCCGTGAAACTCTTCTTAGCTTCCATGAATGCCTCCTTCGCACGCTCCAAATTGAACTCTGATTCCTTTGTAGGAGCCTTGTGAACCCAAGCACTCTCTTCAGGTTGCTTGCCCTTGTCATCTCCTGTCATAATACCGCTTCGGAGCACGATGTTTACATTCGAGTCCTCTTCGCACGGCTCAGGCCTCATCATTTGTAGGTTTTGAGTCGGGGAAGGTTGGAGTATTCCTTTATCATGCAACCTTGCTATTAGTGTAGGGTAGTCCTTCGTCTCATGATCAAACTAGGTACAATATAAACATGATTCTATTGTCATATTTGTACAATCGTGGGCATAATTCCCTGGCCCTCCGCAATTGTAACAAATCAATTGCCCACGACCCTTTCCTAGTCCCATTCCACCTCGACCTCATCCGCGCCCCTAAAACCCAGTGTGCGCCATCCTTGCATTTTAGTCGACGGCTCGCACTTTGGCCTGAAATCTATAGGCAGGAGTCCGATCTATCATCAGTTCATAACTTCAACATGTGTGTTCATCATGGCCTACTGACCTGCAGAAATTATAGAACAATTGTTGGGACATCTACGTATATTTCTGTAATAGGTGGCAATTATATGTAGCGTGCTTCCCTCCTATCTGACAAATCACACACCATAATGGAGGTGTCGTGCTTGGCCCCGCTTGTGCCTCTGGTCTTAATGGCATTAGACCTCCTCCCGCTAGGTAGTTCACGAAGACTGGACAATGTTCCTTGCCATGCCCGTGGCCCTTGCATTTTATGCACCATACCTCCTCATGCGCTTCTGGGCAAGTTGTCCTGTCCTATTTCAAGCTCTTCATTTCTAGACACAAATTCTTAAATTGTGCATGGATTTGTTGGACTCCCAGGCCAGGATCTTGTATCAGGGTCTCGTGTAGTCTCATTGCAATCTCCAAACCTTCGTCCTGGGTGGATAACTTCTGTTGTGACAATGCGGTCCTCAGATGCGGCGTTAGTGACGCTACAAACCATACGCGGTGTTGTTCATCCGTCAAGGTCATGTTGGCTTCATGAATCATACCCTTTAGTCTCTGATCCAACTCCCAGGGGGTCTCACCTGGAAGCATTGTGATTTCCTTAAACCCGATAATCGACCGTGTCTCTGATTTTGGCCTACTAAATTCCTTGTTCAACACAACTTGGATATCCGCGATCTTTGCGTTTGGATTGTCATTGGAATTCTTAATGTACCATGTCAGTGTGTGATCTTGCAACGCGCTTACCATTGTTGCCTTCTTTATATTGTCATCCACGACTCCTTGTGCTTCCCATACAGCCTTTACCACGAACCAAAATTGGTCTAGATCTTCGTTCCCTACTCCTTTGAACACCGGGAATGTTATCGTGCTCACCATATTGAACTGTGGTGGTGGCGAAAGTGGTGTGGGTGGAGATGGGGGTGAAGATAGTGAAATCGGTGGTGGTGTAGGTGGAGGTGGTATGCGTAGAATCAGTTGTCTTATGAGACTGATCGCACTTCTTGGTGAAACTTTCGCGAGATCTTCCTCTCTTTCTTGTAGAGGCAAAATCAAGGGGCTAGTTTCTATCTCTTCGCTACCTTCGTTTCTATAGATTCTCCCACTTCGCATAGCCCCAAACATCAATTTATTCACATAACCCGCTTTTCACACAGTAGCATTTTAGTCCAAGTGTTCAAAGATTTAATGTACTTACCTCGCAGTCCTTTGAGGAAGCGTCGCTCTGCCTCATTTTAGCTGACTGACGTGTCTTCAGCAAATTCAGTGATAAACCCTCCTATAATTCGATCAAGCCAATGGTCCACAGCACGCGTGATATTATCTTTTGATGCTTCTAGCCTGTGCACCAACTCTGCAGTCCACACAATAGGTTTGTCGAGCCTACACCTTCCCTGACTGTCTACTAGCTTCAGGATCCACTCATACAACTCAGAGGGGAAGGATGCAAAGAAAATCTCATGGATTTCGGTATATAAGTAGCACTCTTGCCACTGTTCCTTTGATACCCGCAAATTCCTATTTTCCTGTGTCGTCAACTCATGAATCTTTCTATCCAGCCACCCTTCAATTTATTTCTTGGTCGGATTCCAGTGACACGACATCATACATCCCTTATGCAGATCCTGGTCTCAGAAACAGAACCATTTGTTGGCTTGTTGGGGCCTGACCCAAGTTCAGAAGTGATTTAGCCAAACAAATCCCGTTAATACTGGCCCTTTTGACAACAATCTGCAGAGACTGAGGTCTCACCCAAAGTAGTATGGGAGGGTGCTAGAACCAAGTTTCCACACCCTGGAGATGTCAGATGAGTTCAAGTGGTTCGCGGTTCGACCCTGCGCGCACGTTGCTATGCGCACTTATCTCTATCTTGCAGCCTAAGATGTTACCTTCGTGCAGCCCTACTCGGGGGCCGAACGCTATTATTACTCACATTTTTACTATTATTCCTCTGTTAGTTGATTAACTTAACTTATTTTCATGTGTAAATTATACTTAGCAATATAAATCATTCATACAAGTGCGTGCAGTAATTAAACAGTATATTTGAAATTGATATCAAACATGTAATAATTCAAGAACAGATACACAAAATTTGTATAAAACTTCTCTTTATTATTCTCTTCTTCGGTTACAGACTTGACTCTGCCCTGTGCACTCAACTGCAGGGGTTCGCGCACTAAGCTGCAGACAACTAGGCCTCTGCACTCTCAGTTTCAGGGCCTTCTCCTACTCTACGACCCAAGATACACTTATACACTTGCTCTGTGCTTCTACTTCTCTATCTCATACTTCGCTCTAACTAACTCACTTTTACACTTAGAACCTCGCTCTATTTATATAATCCCATGGTCCGTGGACCATGGGTAGGCCGATATTACATTACAAACTAGGGCGGACAACCTTATGACTCTAACATACTTCCGTGATCGCAATTTGCGGGGCTTTACAAGCATCATTCGGTCAAAACATGGGCTTTGAGCCCCAAAACATGCCTCGGGGGGATTCCATGCCCAACAATTGTTAGCACCTTTGTTGGGGGCATTAAATAACATGTATTTGCAACCATGGTATTACAAATACATATTGGTCTTAATAACAACCTTAAAACCAATCCCCAAGTCACAAAGTGCTACTACTAATAGCACACATTTTTTTTTCTTTCTCAGGTTAAAAATACAACTCATTTGAAATCATAACATCGACAATCATATTGTTGCAACTAAAACCTAACAAAGGCAACCCCCAAATCAAAAAATGGTGCTAGCTTAGTGGCATTCCCCTTTTTGGGGAGTAAAATTGCTACATATAATTTGGAGTTGTGACCTTAACAACTAGTCTCATCACAACAAAAATATTAAAATCAACTCCAAATTTGAAAATGGTGCTATTACTAGCACTCACATTTTTAGATTTAAAACTACAACATTTTTTAAACTATGACCTAAAAAAGAGTATTGTTTCAAACAAAAAAACATATAATAAACGTTAAAATGTTCACTCTTTAGGATTATTTTAGAAGAGAAAAACAAAAATATGGCATAAACCCCAATAATTCCATCCTTTATCATCTCATTTAAAAAGATAAACATAAACAAACATACATTAGAAAAATGAGGAAAATGAAAAGCATAAAAAATAAGAAAATAAAATACAAACCCTCAATTTAAATTATAATAATAATAATAATAATAATCAATAATAGCCCGCGGGGCTTTGGATTGACGGTGAATGGGTGCACTGTTAAGGCACTCCTTGTGATAGGTCACTAGTTCAAATCCCCATGGGTGCTTACCTACCAAAATAAATAAATAATAATAATCAATAATCAATAATAATGAGTAAAAAAACTAATAATAAAACAAAAACCAAAGAATAGGGGAAAATATATTTGAGAGTTGCAGGTTGCATGACTTCCAAATTTTTTGATTTCCTAGAATCACACCAAACCCTCTATCCCACCACATTTTTGAATCACATACCCACACTTTAAAGGTTAATTTAGAAGGGGAAAACAAAAATATAACATAACCCCTAATTAGCCTCCTCTCTCACCTCACCTTAAAAACAATAAACAAACAAATATTAGGAAAATGAGAAAAATAAAATATTTTAAACAGAAAAAATAAAAATTCTCCTTTTTGAAAATAAAAAAAATAGGGTGGGGAATATTTGGGAGTGGGGTTTAGGTACACGATTCACATAATTACCCCAACCCCTCCTCTTACACATTATTCTTTTTCCTATATTCATCCCCAACCCCTCCTCTTACACATTATTCGTTTTCCTATAATCATCCCCAACCCCTACCCCATCCACATTCTAGAATCAGATCTCCTCCCCATTCTCTACTCTCCCTCTCTACACCCCATCCCTTTTCCCAAGCCACTAAAATAATGACTTGGGGAAAGGGGAGAGGCTCAAGGAGGGGAGGAGAGATAGGAAACTAAATATAACCCTAGAAATAGGATGGGGAAATCACACTCCTCCACCTAATTATAATTTGTTCCTTTAATTATTTTTCACAAAATTTGGGTCGTCTTTTTTTCTTTTATTTGTTATTGTTTTTAAAATGTTTCTTTAAAAAAATTGTCTAATGTTTTCTTTTTGCTAGGTAATTTCAGTCCTGAGATGACTAGCACACATAGCATGTGGCTTGAGTAACCATGACCTAGGGGCATCTAAGCTGCCAAAATCACTTGGGGATTGCACCCTACTTAGGTCACACCAACCCCAAGCATGGTTGGATTTTTTCCCATAGAGTTTCAAACCAGTGACCTTTACACCATAGAGTGCCTTAATAGAACACCCTTTCATTGTCTTCTCTACGCTCCGTGGACATCTAATGTTTGTTTTTTAATCAATTTGAAAAATGTGGAATTTTTTGAATCTAGATTGGGAATTACGATGTGATTTTTGTTTTCCCCCTTATTTTTTGTTTTTTAATCCCTTTCTTTCTTTTTCCCCTTTTTATTATTCTAATAAAATATCATATAAATAGTTTTTTTTTCTTTTTTTCCCAAGAATCTCTAAAATTTACATTACAAAAATATTAAAAAAGGTTTATTTTGTCAAAAAGGGCTAGCAAAGTATTTAAAGCAATATAGTACAACTTATTTATCATAATAAGACATATTTTTCATTGAGGTCTCTTTCTTAGGGTTTCTTCTGCAAAATTATTCATAACTAGTTTCATGAGAGGGGGCTTGGCCCCCCTCCTTCAATTAGATTACCTCAGGAGTTCATATAAATGCTGGACTAGCCGACAATCCTTCCCAAACACCTCATCATCTGCATCCTTTTCAAAGATCAACTATAGGAAATGGATAGTTTGGTCTCTTAGAGAAACCACTGCTCGGAGCATTTCGGAAAAATAAAATTCAATGGAATTTCCTGCCAAAATTACTACAAGATCCAAAGTATGAGGTCACATCCAACAAGATTGCAAAATATATGCAATATCATGCTTTGATTTGCAAGTTCATCAAATTATGGTCCTCTAAAAATTCCCTGATAGTTGTATACAAAATAAATGGAACCTTAAGGGACAAATAGATATGGAGCTAGGAGAAAAATGGTTCTCCACATTACTTTTTCTAGCTTGGAGGATGAAATGAGGGTTTTTAAAGGATGGCCTTACTTTTAAATAATCTTTGAATCTTCATGCGATTTTGAAAAGAGAAATGCAATCTCGAGAAGGAAGACTTCCTTGTTGTGCGAGTATGGGGTCAACTCTTTTCTCTTCCAAAGAAATATTGGGAGGGAGAAATCCTTGAAGGTATAAGTAATGCCATTGGTAGCTTCTCATGTTTTGTAAGGAAAATATGAAAGGGAGATACATATCTTATGCAAAGATCTATGTCTATATAAATATTTTTTAGCCTCTTCTACCTTCAATAGATATTTATTATTAGGAAATCTTTGGAAATAAACACTAGATTGTGAAAATTTCCCGTTTAAATGCAAGCATTGTCATGAACATGGACATATTTTTAGATATTTTTCTCTGATTACAAAGAATTTACTGATGGGTCAATCAACTCATAAAGAGAAAGAGGGTTTTGAAACACCCCTCGAAAGGAAAAGCAATTTGAGAGGTCAGAGAGCCACAAATTATGGTCAAAACCTTAGATATGAAAATAGGTTCATGTATCTCTCCTCTCCAAACAAAACCTCATTTTAAGAAAATAATTAATCAATCCCTTAGCTAGTTTCTTGATGTATTCCAAAATGTTTTCTACCCTAAAAGGTGAATAACAAAATTCTCTGCCAAACGAACCAAGTAGCTCAGTAATGGAAGAAGATGAGAATTAATACTTCCCATAAGACATGGATATGTATGATTCATGTATGTTGATTGGTCTAGTAGAGGCCTACCTTGATAAAGATGTATAATCCTTGTTAGGCAATCATATCAAGATAATTTACAAGGAATATCTCAAATCTAAGAGTCAAATAGATAACACTCAATCTGGTTCGAGTTCCTCAAATCCCCATTTAGGAGTTCATACACAATCTTTCAAAGATCCCCCTAATATGGTCAAGGAGGAAACAAAAGGGACGTAATATCACTAAAGCCTTGATCCAAGAAAATGGAGAAAATTTAGTCAACTTAGGGAAATTTACTCCAATGTCAAAGGAATTTACTCCTTCTTAACCCAAAAATCACTTCATCCAGAATATTTGAGAATAAGTATGTTCGTGTTGTAATTTTTGTCATTGTTAGTCTTCAATAGTTTGCTACTGATTTATAGATTTACTAGTATTTTGGTTGATAGGCCAATATTTGTAGTCTTTTTAAGATAAAAAAAACATTCTTTGTATTTTTATTTTTATTTTTTTGTAAGTCAAATTTCTATTCATAGTTTCAAAAGGAAATACATTTGAGGAAAAAAATAGGTAGTCTCACCCCTACCAGGTTTGTTGACTACCACCGAAAGCATATGATAATGAAACAAAAAGCAAAAGAGAGACAATCTAAAATTTCAAAGGCCATAGGCCCCAGTGAACAAACAAAACATATAAAACACCTGTATCCATACTAGTCATCAGAGGTGATGGAGACTGGGTTGTCCGGAGCTATACCAGAAGGTGGCGGAGGATGAAAGGAACATTGGACATGCTCCTCAAAATGGGCAATCTAGGCCTCCATTTTCTCAACCTTCTCTAATAGCAAATTCTAGTTCGGCCAGACCACTAGAGCACGCTCTTAGGTATGAAATTGGAAATAATGCATTTTGTTCGAAGTTTCTATCAACTCAACGTGCTCGTCCTATCTAACCCACTCTGAATTCTCTAAACTATCCATAATTGAATGAACCATATCTCAGTACTGCTCCAAGTAGCAACCTTGTCGTTGACTGCAGCCACCCTGACGCACTAGCACACGATGCCCAAAACCACCATGCCGAACTGAACCCCCTCGCTATGGAATGGGTGGAGCGAGGTGGTCCCGACTTCCAGTTGAGTCCCCACATCTACCACCTCAAGCTATTGACCTTGCACATCCAAAACGCCCCGACCGGTCGTTACCTTTGCCTCCTGAAGCCACGTGGCTCAAACCCTTTGTACTTAGACCTTCTAGTTGTCACCTACTACAAAATGTGTTTTTATCTGTCCAAAGAGAAAATGAGTAGAGAATTTTGCAGTCTTCTTCCAAGCCTTAAAAGGACTCAAAGCCCAAATCGAACCTCCCCATTGGAAAGTTCTCTGAACAAGATTTCAAATGATATGTGGAAGTCCAAAAATAAACTCCTGGATCAAAAGTTATGGTCTTATGAGGTTTCAAGTATTGAAGCCTTGTGAAGACATATTAGAATATTGGAGATCGCAATATCAGAGGTCATGGCATATTGGAGTTCCAGGGATGGTCACGCATATCAGCAATCGCACACCAAAACAGCCGGACATATTGGTGATCACACACCAGAGCAATTAGGCATATCGGTGATTGCACATCGGAGCTCAGAGGAGATCAGAGCATTAAGAATATCGCAACATCATCAATTGCATATCGAAACTTCTGAAAGTTAAAAGATGTGACAAGGGTAATGTGTCGATAGTGTAAAATATTTGAGGTATGATAATTTTTACATTCCCTCTCTTGGGTGAGTAAGGGAAGTGTGAGTTGAAGATCTCTCACCTTGGTGACTCCACTGTTAGAATATTATTGTAAACATCTTGGTGACTCCATTGTTTGAATATTATTATAAACACCCTGGTGGCTCCACTATCTATATCCTTATTTGATCATCCTGGCTTTCAAGAGGCCTTATACTCGCTCTGATGCTAAACAACAGAAAACTTCCCCTACATTTGAACTTAAGATCACTCACCTAGAGGGGTTTTCAAAATCGCCATTTTTTCATTCTTGGCAAACAAATTTTCCCCACTAGATTTTTATTCTGTTGCCAGTTATGCCCATCATATCCCTTCATTTCATGAATGGTATCCCTATGTGCCTAGATTCAATGGAGACACAAATAGAAGGTCGGCCCAACACCTCAAGGATTTTCATGAATGCATGGAACAACTCGGTATTTTTTTTAATATGTGAAAATGAAATTGTTCATGTATTATTTAGAAGAAGATGGTAGACTGTGGTACAAAACAATGCCTCGTGGTATCAAATCTTCCTTAAAGAGATTTCACATAGCATTTAATCTTTTTTGAAAAATATTATATCTTCTAGATGCTCTATTTGAAGATTGTTGTGCACATTTTAATGTTGAAAATATTTATGAGGTTAATGATCCTACTAAAGATGTCTGTTGGGCTCACCTCCAAGAAAAAATATACATACCTTAAGAAGCACTACCCAACAGTCAAGAAACGGAAGGACACATTATGAAGCTACAAGTAAACCCTCAAAGATCTTACTCTGCTGAATTTGATTATTCTCCTTCTTATGATGTGTATGACTGATGGGGAGTTGAGCGATGTAAAACCACAACAGTCTCAGTCATGGAAAGCTACGAAAAAAGAGGAGGCCCACCAAGAGGTTAACAAGGTGGTTCTAGTTTAAAATTCACATCCTTCACCTGGAGAACAAGTGCAAGAACCTTCTCCAATCTATGATTCAGATGAGGAGTATAAGATAGTTGCATACATTCAAAGGGAGTTTCTTACCCGCAAGTCGGGAGAAGACTTCTAACAACAAATTTTTCAAGAAGATCCCAAAGTTGAAGAGCTAAGCAGTGTCTGTGGCTTCCTTTTGCAGAAAGATTCATTCCTGGAATCTGTTCAAGAGAGGGAGACAACCATAAAATTCTCTCATCAACTCTATCATCCAGTGGATGACTATATGTAATTGTGCTTTGGTTAGCAAACTTTTCAACAAAATGAGGTAGCTACAATTTTCTCTCGTCAGTTCTATGGCCCTGTAGCTGACTACATGACAAAATTCTTTGGTCAGCAGCAGAGGTTGTTTCTGGAGTATGTATCAAGTTTTTTTTTAATATTTTTCATGGTGCATGCTTATTTTGATTTTTAAATTGCAGCAGCATGGAAGCATTAGGTCCAACACCCAAATGCTAACTTGTTATCATTGGAAGGTTGACCTCACTTGGGTGAATTGAGACATATTCATAAGTAGGAGTTGTATATAAATAAGCTTATTAGCTGAGCATTTAATTTCCAATTTTTATAGTTTCTATTTTTGCATTTTAGTATTATGAGGAAAGGATTCCAACAAATAAAGTTCCATGGAGATTTTTTGGTTTTGTAGGTTCAACATATTTTTGACTCCATGCCCAATGGCGAAGGCTACTATTATGTAGGTTCTCAACACCTTGCCAACAAGGCACTATCCCCAGTTGGAGCCAATGTTGTCACCCACTACAAAATGTGTTTTCAGTTGTCCAAAGAGAAAATGAGAAGAGACATTTCCAGTCATCTTCCAAGCCTCAAAAGGACTAAAATCCAAAATTGAACTTCTCCTTGGAAAGATATCTAAAAAATATTTCCAACAATATGTGGAAGTCCAAAAATGGACTCCTGGATCAAAAGTTATGGTCTTTTGATGTTTCAAGGATTGAAGCCTTGTGAAGGCATATCAGAATATCAGAGATCACAATATTAGTAGTCCTGGCATATCGGTGATTGCACATCAGAGCTCGGAGGAGATTGGAACATCAAGCATATCACAACATGAACAATCACATATCGGAACTTCTGAAAGTGCAACCCTTTAAAAGGTGCAACAAGGGTAATGTGCTGATAATGTAAAATCATTGGGGGACTCAAATATAGGTTTACTAAGGATTTCATTGCAGAACCAAGGGCAGGTGGGTCCTTTTCTCTCTCCTCTAGTAGGACAAATGGCGGCATCTGATTAGTTCCAATAAGATACACGTGGTGGAATATGATTGGTTCCAATAAAGATAAAGTGGCATCTAATGTCAGCAGGATGTGGTGATACGGAAGGACACTTGGCACACAGTTTGGCATTTTGAGGGGCCTAAGGGGACATATCTGGGTGACAAGTGTCACCACTCAGGAGGTTCCATGTGGAGTGATGATGACATAATCAGAGATTGGCATATCGGGAGTGTCTAATATCCCAAGTCCAATGTTAATCGTCCAATTGGAAACTTCCAATGAAGAGGGGATCTAATATTGGGCTAGCACACGGTCGCTAGAAGAGCTTAAAGGATCAGGAGCGCAAAGTACTTTACAAAGGAGAAAAGGCCCTCAACATGATTCTAAATTCCCTAGTACCTTAAGGCTAAGCCTCTGGTCATAGCCCTCAGTCCTATGATGAAGAAATGTAGAAAGGTACAAAACAAAAGGGTCCAAAGGATATCAGAACTCATTTTTTTGTAATGTCTTTAAGAGTAAAAGCCTTGATGATGAAAAACTTCTGATATAACATTATGTCTATATTATAGAGCATATAACACTCTGATAGTGAAATGGAGGGGGTTATGTGATGGATGAGTTGATAGTTATGATTCTTGAACACCACCAAGGCCACCACTGTTAATCGCTCCCAACTCTAGAAAGTGGGAAGTTCAAGCGGTTAACAGGAAAGTGACAATTGAATCAGCTGAGTAGCTTAAGAAGAGAATCGTGGTAGAGATGTAACCTGATTAGAGGTGATCCTAGGAATGTCAGGGAGATATTTTCCTCAACCATCATTCAATTTCCCTTATTTCTATTTTTCTTTAACTTTTTTATTTTAAAGAATGGAATCAAATTCGATTGCAATGATTTGGGCAGCAAACCTTCACACGTCAAGACAACTAGTTGATTAGATAGCAGGAGCTAGGCTAAGATATTTTTGTAACTGTTTTTCAAGCTCTCCCTATCCTTTTAAATAGAAGGAGAAAACACTTAAGGGAGGTTCCCAAAACCTCCATTCTAGAGGCCCTCTGTTTGCGAAGAAAGTGGGTCCATTTTGGTTCAATTTTCTTGTTCATGAGGCCCTTGGGATGATACAATTGTTGAACGTAATGGGCTGGTGATTTTGGACTCCATCTCAAAAGGTTAATGAAACTATTTTTGTTGATTCCAATCAGAGCAATGTGTAGTATGTTTTCCCCTATGTATATCACTTCATGCTTGTCTTTCTTCCTTTGAAATAGTGTAATGAAGCTGTGGGTATCACTCTCATTCATGGTTGTATATTTGTTGCTAAGGAGTAACATTACCTGTGTTAACTACAAATTTACTTATGTACCTGTAATTTGCACATATTTACTTTTTTTTTTTTGTGACAAATGTATTCATGATGCATAGAGCTTGGGACCTTAATTAGCGCTCCATTATTTTTTCCATTTCATCTCCTCATTCTTCCATACTTCTGTTGGAACTTGTTTCTTAGGATTATAAGTTGTATCCATCCATCTCCATCGAATTCACTCCTTTCTTTCCTCCTATTCATTTTTATTACAACGCCAATATTAAGCTACCTATTGTTGTGTGTCGGTCACTAGAACCAGACATTTCTCTTTGAGATTAGCGATATTTACCCCAAAGTATTTAGATCTATGTATTTTCTTGAGTTTAACTTGATGAAGTATTATTGAACGAAGTCTTGAATTAGCTTTTCAAAGTATGTGACATATGGAGTGCAACAGAAAGCCATACTGATAATCTTCAAAATCACTCCTCTCTTAAGATGCCCTAGGCACTGGTCTCATATCAACCTAGAGGTTGTCTTTAGGAGGATTCTATATCTCCTGAAGCACTTGTGTGAAAATTGATAGAAAAAGATACAAAACATGGCTCGAACCCTCTACACTTAGACCTTTCGGACTCCCTCCACCGTTGAGTGAGGAACTGGCCACATGCTTGAAACCCAAACATCACCTAAGTGAGACAAAGACCACCCTTCTAATAGAACCCGAACAATCCATGCATGGGTCAAGACCACCTGCTCCGGCTGAACCTCCTCTCCCTCCGACGTTGGGTACCCACAGATTACAAAGCTATTTCCCACCTTGAACCAGTAGCATACACCCCCCTGAAGCAACCCATCACAATTCCAACAAACCAAAACACATGACAGGCTTGCCAATGGCACCACTCGGCAACCCAAGAGCCTTTGAACTAGCTGGGGAGGTGCACTTCAATAATCCCGCTCCACCAAAGGCAAATTCGCAACCAACCCAAATTCAAACTGCACCAAACAAACTAGAATCCCCAGCAAGCCACCCATTTCAGATGCACATACACCAAATTCATTGCAAACTTCCTTTTGCTAAGCCCAATTTGGCAATTGACAGCTACCCACACCCATGAATAGGAGTGAAACCTTGTACGAAAGTGCCATCCTGGAGCACCTCTGCGACACCCTCCTCTTCTCCCAACACTCCATGGACATGCTCCAAAACTCTCTCCACTTCAGAATGACCATCGAACACCCCTGCCACCCTCCATAACGTTAATGCACTCACCACCCTCTATAAGACCCAATTTGACTTGACGTTTCCCACGTTGATATTTACTATCTCTCTACTCAAGGTAATATGGGAGGGTCATGAGGCTAGCCCACCATCCTGTAGCCACGTGCTTACCATAGGCACCCACGCATTCCCTTGGGAACATCTTCCTCTCTGTTTCTCACCCTCATCAAGGAATTTTTTTGGACTTTGAAAAGCCGAGCGACTTGTAATTTTTTCTTTAGTTAATGAAAGGCTCTTCTAATTCATAAACAAATAAAAACATATTTAAATTTTATTTAAGACATATGACACCCTAAATTAATTAATTGTATATAAATAAATGAAATTTTGCATTAAAAAAAAATGACATATAACATTTTTAACAATATTAAAAATGACAAAACTTAGGCTTTTGTTGTTTTTGTTATTTTAAACATAAAAAAATATTTATGAAAAGAATTAGACATTTTAAGTAAAACTGAAAAATATTTGAGAATATAACATTTAAAAAAAAAGTGTTGATTTTTTATAACTAGGAAAATTTAAAATGTCAAAAGACTACTTCGAAAAAAATGAAGATTTCATAGCACTAATATTTTAAATTGAGGTAAAACAACCACCAAATACAACCTTTTAAAAAATGAGAACTATGGAAGGTTCAGATCAAGTAGGTATCTACGTTAGTATAGTGACGAAGTTCATAGAGATAAAATATAATAAGAATGAAGTCTCTCTCTCTCTCTCTCCTCTCTCTCTCTCTCTCTATATATATATTTATGTAATGCACTAAGTACTTCATATAAAAACTCATTAAGTACTTCCCATAATTTTGAGGATGGTACTTAGGGTAAAGAAAATTATTTAGGGCCCAAAACAATCATTTTCTTGCAAAGAGCGTATGCATATCAGAAAGTGAGATTTGAACTAAAGTGAAGGTAGGGTGGGTGGGGGGGGGGGCCTAGTGGGGGGCTGGGCGGGTAAGGGAGGGGAGGTGGAGGGGAAAGAGAGGTATGGCAGGGTGGGGGCTAACAAATTCTTTCTCAACCATTAAAGCTACACCTAATTAATACATGTCTCACTAGATAAGGTGGTCACTTTGAATTATATTATATGCTTTTAATATTGTAATATTGTTGTAACATTACTTATTCATGGTGCACTAAAGAAAATAACAAAACACCACATTGAAGAAGTTGTGATGTAAGATATCCTCATTGGAATATCTTGAAATATCGCACCAAAATATCCTGAGTTTGTTCAAGTTTGTCAGTAAGGTGGTTTTTCAAACAGTCTGCCCGCATATGGCTATAGATGCATTCTTTTTGTAGTTTATTTTAAAACAAGTAATATAGTGCTAGATAGGTACTGAAAGACATTCAAAACAACAGTATATATTCTGTATTAAACCCAAAAATCTACATACCACTAAAATACACTTGCAACAACAATATAACTCTTATTTCCCTTCTGAAAATAACCTAAAAAATTACTAGCAATAAATGACTATATTTTGAATTGATAATAGTATAGGTTCAACCTTCAAATATGATACACAGAACTCATAATTTTATCTCCATAAACATCAACAACATTCAACTACCATACACGTTAAACTCAACCCTCAAAAGGTAAACTCAACCCCATAGAACTTGGATAATTATTGACCGTAAACTCAGCCAACAAGAATGGAATTCAACCCCTTCATAAAGATTATTCTTGGCCCTCCCATATGGAATAGTTTTGAGCTACTAATCAGAGAAGGAAATTTTCCTTGAGCTAGATCAAACTCTACCTACAAATAAGATAAGCCCTCAGCCTGATATGAGAGAAGGAACTTGGCCTCTTGAAAGGTATGAACTCCACCTTCTATTATTAGCTTGTCTCCTTTAGTGAATGGCTACGTTGAATAGGAACTAAATTGGACTCTTAAAGAGAATCTAGAATGGAAAAATATTGGTTATAAAATCAGTTGATAACACTTCCAAATCTGCACCTTTTCTGCCAAACTCTTCTTCCTTGTCAATAATGAAGTGTAATGTCATAACCTGAGTGATTTCACTCCAATACCAGCTAGAGTGTATAGTTTCAAAACTAGAACCAACAACTAGAATGTCAGTTTCCAAAACACTAGACTCGTTTCCCAAGGGCTCTCCAAAAATCTATTTTTCAAGTGACCAAATGCAAGAATGAGGAGAGACTCCTCATTTCTCTTTTTTATACCTCACTTGACCCTTGTGTCACCCTTTTACCATTTATTTTAATAATGTCACTTTAGTGGGTTTTGTCACTTTATAATTTAAAAGTGACTTTTCGTTAGCCTAGGACCTGTGTCCTATTTTCTCCACTTTAGCTTTTATAGGGTGTTCTCCTATGAAAACTATGTTCCATTTATTAATCTTCTTGTCCTAGCCTACATGAAGTTAATTAGGTTAGTGGAATATTCTCGTTATGTCTCTTGGGTGGATGCGAACATTACAGTCATCCCTACCCAAGATTGCTTGTCCTCAAGCAATTTCAATCTAGGATATTGGCGCACCTATTCCCCTTCCCATGTGATATATTCTATAGGTAAATTCTTCCATTTAACTAGGTATTCTTTGATGGTCATGCTTCTTAGCTTCCATTCCCTTACCTCCAAAATTTATTTCGGAACTATAATCAACTTCCCTTCTTTGTCCAATGACAAAATCTCAATAGAGGTGATGAATTGTTTCCCTAGGGACTTTTTGAGGCATGAAATGGAAGACATTATGTATCTTGCATCCCTATGGGAGCTCTAGCTCATATGCCACCTCTCCTATATTCCCTAAAATCCTATAGCGTCCATATAATATGGATTTCAATTTCTCTGACCCTATTATTTTAAGTGATGATTTCTAGTAGGGTTGTAAACGAATATATATCAAGTAACCTACCTCAAAGCCATGCTCCACTTAATTCCTTCCTACATAAACAATTTTTTGATTTTTTGTCATCTGTAAATTATCTTTGAGGATTTGTAGTATGTCCTGACTCTCCTGAATCCAATCCTTAGTATTAGGTGCCCTATTGTCTCTAAATACCTGGTCCACAAGTGTTGGTGCATCATACCCATACAAGCCTATAAAGGGTGTCATCCCAATCAACATGTGATAAGTGGTGTTGTAACAATTCTCCCTTAAGTGTAACCACTTTATCTAGGTTTTGTGTTGTCCTGACACATAGTTTCTCAAATAGTTATCCAACCTTTTGTTAACTATATTGATCTGTCCATATATTTGTGAGTGGTAACTTAGACTTGGCATTAACTTTGTCCCAACAAAATTGAACAACTCCTACCAAAATCCTCCCATGAATCTATGATCATTGTTACTGACGATAGTCTTTGGCAGTTTGTGCAATTTGAATCTCTCTCTAAGGAATAACTTCACTATCTGTGTTCCCAAGTATGAGGAGGGTATGGTGAAGAAGTGTGCAAAATTTATGAGTTTCTTATCCACCACATAAATGTAGTCCTTCCCCTACACTTGAGGTAGCCCTTGATGAAATCCATCAAAATGTTTTCCCATTTTTTCTCTCTGGAAAGTGCTAAAGTAACCATACCAGGTGAGTATGCTTTGCTTTATTCTATTGGCAGATGTTGCACTTCCTTGTGAATCTCAACAAATTTTTCTTAAGGCCCTTCCACATGATTATTTCCATGATCTACCTGTAGGTTTTCAAATACCTAGGGTTCCTTGTGAATGGTGAGTTGTGCGCCACATGCATGATCTTTTCCTTGAGCTAATATTATGGTACTAGGTAGATGTTTTATTTGTAATAGATGATGTCATCAATGACGTGGTACTTATCATCCTGAGTCAATTCGTTAAGGTTCTTACAAACAAACTTGTTCTTGGTGTACTCAACTAGCAGGAGAGATTTCCGGTCAATTAAAATCTCCATGAGGGAGAGAGTAGGTGGTGCTTTGGAAAGGGCATCAGCTACCACATTGTTCTTTCCCTTAACATACTCGATCTTGAAATAATATTCTTGAATTTTATTGATCCACTTATGTTTTTGATAACTCAACTCTTTATGCTGCTTGAGGAACCTTAGGTTGTTATTGTTTGTCTTCACCTTAAACCTCTCCCCCACCAAGTATTGTCTGAATGTGGATAATGCAATATGTATGATTGTCAACATATCCTTATCATATATTGAGTAATGTCGCTAATATTCCTTGAGTTTGTGACTCTCAAAAGTAATGGATTTGTTATTATGCATCAACTCGTCTCATATCCATGTTCCTAAAGCATCACACTAAAGCATGAATGGTTGAGTGATGTTCGGTAAAGCTAGCACAGGACATGAATGCATCACTTGTTTCATCCTCTCAAAGGTTGCATGTGCATCATCTGTCAAACTGAAATCTCCCTTCTTAGTGAGATCTGTAATATGTATTGTTAGTTGTGAGAACCCCTTAACAAACTTCATGTAATAGGTGTAGAGGTCTAGGAATATTTTTAGTTCTGCCACGTTCTTAGGGGTAGGCCACTTGCTGATTTCCCTAATTTTATCCTAGTGTTCCTAGATCCCGTATCCCTCAATAAAATTCCCCAAATAAAGAATCTTAGTCATAACAAACTCACATTTTGTCATTTTTGTGTAGAGTTGTCATTCTTCTAAAATTCCCAACACCTCATCCAAGCTCTTAAGATGATCTTCCCAAGTCCTATTGTAAATAAGTATGTCATCAAATAAAAACAACAAAAACTTTTGTAGTTATTTATTAAACACATGGTTCATGCAGTATTGAAACATAATGGGGGCATTAGCTAGCCCAAATGGCATAACCAAAAACTCATAGTGCCCATAATGCCACTAGAAAGTTGTCTTCAAGATGTCTTATTCCCAAACTTTGATCTGGTGGTATCCCAATCAAATAAATCCTTTGAAAAATATTTTTCTCCCTTTAATTCATTGATTAGCTCATCAACCTTAGGATTGGACATTGTTTCTTTATTATTTTCTTGTTGGGTATTAGGTAATCCATACACATCCTCTAGGTTCGATCTTTCTTCTCAGCCAACACTACCATGGAAGCAAAAGGACTATAACAAGGATGAATCTGACTCAACCATAACAACTCCTTGATATCCTTTTTGATCTCGTCCTTGTATCCCTTGGGATGGCAGTAAAGGCTAGCTATAACTCCCTGAACCCCATCCTTTAACTCTATAAAATTCTCAAACCCTTTGTCTATGTGTCTACTTGAAGGAATATCACTAAATATTTATTGATGTTTAAGGAGTAATACATCGATATCATTTAGATGTTGTCGAGGTTGATCTAGTGGCCTCCTATCATAAATATAACACTCAACTGCCCACTTGATGTCTCCATGCCATAACTTTACCTCAATTTTGTGAGATGATACTATCTTGGGTGGGTACTAATGCATGGCTCGCAAGACTACATTTTTTCCATCATGGTCTGCCATCTCATATTCCTTTGATCGGTAGTGTATCTACCAATGGAATAAATCCATTGAACTTCGAGTACCACATTGGAATATAATACCTCTACCACAAACAAGTCATTTATCAATGTGTAATTCCCCATGGTTCTTTTAAGTTTGGGGATCCATCTACTGCACTCCATCTGATAACCACCTAGTATGATCATTGTGAAACCATCAAAATCCTATATTGGAATCTCTCATTGATCCACCATAGTTGCATCTCTAAAGTTGTGAGATAACCCACCATCAATCAATATTGTCACATTATGTCCCAACATAACCCCTCTAACTCTGAATGTATGGTATCTAAGAAAATCTGACATGGATACCATAACTAGGCCTTTAGCTTGAACTTGTGATGTCTCCTCACCTGTCACCTGGTGTCCCTATTCTTATGCCTTCTCTTTTTCCTCCTCATAATTTTCATTGTTTAAATAGACCTCAATCTAATGGGCCTTTCACACCTTCTTCTCTCCCTAAACACTTGTTCCATGGTACCTAAGGCTCTTGATAGTCGAAACATAGTTTTTTCTTCCTCATTTCTTTTCAGGTTTCCTCATCCAACTTTCGTTTTCTCGTCCACTCCTTCTGAAAGATTTTAGAATCTTTTTTCTTTTAGGGAAAGGATGGTTTAAGAGAAAAAAATTCTCTTAGGAATAACATCCTTCATGTCTTTAGCTCTACCAACTACATCTTGTAGAGTGGCAAGCTTATAAGCCTTAACCCAACCATGTAGAGACTCAGAGTACCCCTCCACAAAAAAAAATCACCAACCATGCATTAGATATATTGGTGACCATCATTTATAACCTCTAAAAATCTAAGATATATGCCTTTGGACTGCCAATCTGCTTGAATTGTACCAACTCTCCTAAATAAATCTTTGACTCATTCTTGCCAAAGCGTTCCATGAGTTTCTATGTAAACTTGTAGTATGAGGTTATTTTGACATGGTCCAAAGTCGCCAACCCATGGTACTACCACTCATGGACCTATCCATCCAAATGTAAAGTAGCCAACGTAATGGCATTTGTCTCTATCATATTATGGAGCTAGAAATATGTGTCTAACTCTTGAACCCATGATCTAGTTGAACACCTTGAGGACCCATCAAAAGTTGGCATGGTTATTTTCCCTAGTGTGTTATGTAGTTTTTGGTTTTGTATCACAACCCTCTTGGCTCCCTTAGGCATGTTTCTACATTTAAGGTTGCAAAAGTTTGTGAAATTCATGGTAGCTTGAAAGTCTTGTCCCTATGTAATATACTTATCAAACAAACTGCGCCTAAATTACTATTATTATTATTATTAATTATTATTAATTATAATGTGCACACTATATTCCTCTTCTATACTTTAAATATTTAGACATAGCTTTGAGCATTATTCACTATTATTTTTCAGTGCATAAACGTAAGTCAGTCTTAATTTTTAAAGGCAAGGTCTTACTCATTTTATTTTACTTATATTTACATTTACTCCTATCCCTTCTCACTATTCTTAAGTAACGATTTAGATTGGTTGCAATTTAAAATACTTTATTTTCATAATCTTGATAAAGTCTTCAAATTCTTCCTAATCCATCTTTTAATCATTGTTGAAATAGTATAGATCTAGGCTTTAATGTTTCTTAAATTCCATATTATAATTAATATGAAAACCAATCCTATATATACATGTTTCTAAGGATATTCCCTCATTGGTTTATTATGCACATTCATATTTGTATCAAAAAAATTGTGGTCATGTCAAGGCACTATGGGTTCATACCCCTTTCTCTTTATCATTTCATAATAAGATTTAATTTTAAGAGTTAATACTTTTATCTCCTAGACCCACAGGTGTTTGTATGTTTTACGTTTCTATACCTTGGTGTATATGTGTGTGAGTGTGTGTGTGTTTGTTTTAAATAATCAAATCAAGTCCCTTAACCACCTAAAGGACCTTGTTTTATCATTATATGGTAAGTTTTTACCCAGTACGTATGTAAAAACATGTCTATGCCCCTTTTGTTATAAATTATATACTATGCTAATATATTTATCTATGCCATAGTAAGGGTATCACTTTCCATTACATGGGGCAACATGGAAATATGTGTGTGTTTGAACCAATAGTTTCAATGCGATATGGATTGATCAATAATGTGTATTTCTAGGGTTTTTTGTTGGTCATAATACCCTGCCTCTGACCATTCATTGTCATTGCTTTCATTTAGGTTTTGCAGACAGAGCGTTTCTCTACTCCGCTACCCTTTCTAAATCTGCCTTTCTCTGTTAATACCAAATATATTTAATCATGTCCTCTCTTTTGTCTTTGTATAGTCTTTGGAAATGGAATTACATTACATTTCCAGGTGGTTAGATTTGGCATATCCAGGTATAAAATTGATTTTCAGAGTTACCCTAATCTTTCTTCACCAGGTTAACAATTTATGTTTTATTAGCTTTAACTAACTACTCTCCTTATTCTTGCAAATTTAACCTAATTTACCGATGTATGTCTTATTAGCTTTAACTAACTACTCTCCTTATTATTATTAAGGAATATTTTTGTTAAGAGTACCAAATCCTCTCCATGATTTACCACAACAAAATGAATTATTTATTACTTGACTGTATTTTTGTTTTAACTAAGCACAAGTGTTATTTCCCCCATCCATTTCCTCAAGTGAGCTCTATTATAGTTATAAATTTTCATTTTTTTGAATTCAACACTGGTAGACAATTTGACCAAGGGTTTGAACTTATTTCTTATGTTATCCTATGTATAGTACCATTGTGGAACCAGAGTAAAACTTCTAGCCTTCTCTTCACCAAAATCACTATTGGCAGGGGTTAGCTCTTGAAGAAGTAAACTGATATTCCCTTAACATAAATGAAAATTTTGTAGTTTGCATTGACTCCTGATCACTTTTAACAATTAGGGATTATAAGTTAAAACCATAGACAAAACCTTATGGTTCTATTCGACCTAGAATAAATTCTTTATCTTCAGTGTTTAATCATATCTCTTATGAATAGACAAAGTTGTGACTAGCTTAATTTAGCAGAGTTTGTTAAAATTATAGGGCAACAACCCTATACAAATATAATGTTTATATAAATATCTGATATGGTTCTGACTAAGTTTCTATATTGTTACCAGACAACGAGTCCGGGGTTTTTCATTTAAAATATTTTGTCAAGTACAATTCCTTTCCGACATTCTATGTTTTTCTTTCTTCTTTAAACTTATTTCCTATTATTAAACTCCATCCTACAATCTATTTTCATTGGCATTTTAGGTACAGTAAATCTACATATTTTAATTCCAAGTGCTACTTCTATCATATTAAATATGGAGCCTTTTAATTCTTAATGTGTCCGAACTCCTTCCTTTACAGGTCGATAGTCTTGAACCCTTTGGCCACTACCTCCATGAAATTGGTTCTTTCGACTTGTATTGAGACATAGAAGCTACACAAGATTTTTTCCCAAAGGGCAATGTAATATTAAAGGAAATTTTTTTCCTTGCTTAGGTTATTATCTAACTTAGGAAAAAATCCTTTGGTCAAAAGTTTTCTTAATTTTGTAATGTATTATGTGTCTTTTTTTAAAACTGGAACAATTGAATTTTATTAATAAGAAGAGGTTGGGCATGCCAAACAAACTTGAGTACAGAAAAATGCGAGAATTCAGGCTCAAAAGAGGCCTCCTATCCTTACTTTTCTATGGTCCTCTTTTCTTTGATTCTTTGGTACTTTCCTGGGTTAAGTTAAAACCCACATAAACTAAGTTCCATGGGCCCAATTGCACACCCACATAAATAAAAATGGTTTTGTTTAAAACCTGTCTTATCCCCCGTACTTGGCCCCACTATAGGGTTAACCCCCGCCGATCTCGACACGCGACAGTTGTCAGATCTTCTCCTATCTAGATCCAACACAAATCACGTCCATTGATTTCCAAACCTTAATTCCTTAGGAGTGCGCGATATGGGTTGTTTTGTATTGCCACGTGTCAGCCCCTAAGTGGAAGCGCATCCATTTCATAAAAATTGTCGAGCAACCAAAAGCGGTCTGAAGCAACCCACTTACCATTCCCAACATAATAACTCCCCTTATTTTTCAATGCAGGATGGCTGTTAGATCAAATCTGTGCAGATCTGATGCTTATTGCATCCCTACCTGACCGAGCTTTAACTGGGACCCATCTGCGTACCCAGCCCCACTTCAAGGATAAGAACCTTCCATGAAAAGCGCACGATAACCGTCAGATCTTCCCTCGCCCAGATCTGACTCTTATCGTGTCAAATTGCTGTCTGATCTTTATCACCTCAGAGGCACGCGAAATGGGTAGGTTTTTCTTTCCATGCATCAGGATGTGAGCTGCATCGCGTCCGATACAAGAAATACTACCCAGCAGCCAGAAGCGGTGTGAAGAAAATCGCTCCCCACATCTTTAACCCCCCATCTTTTCCAACTCGCAATGACCATTGGATCTGCTCTCGCCTTGTGTCTTCACCTCTCATCCATCAAAATTGTCTTCTGAATGAAATCCATTATGCACCCTACTTTTACTCCTTTCATAGCTAACCCGTGTGAAAAACCAAAAACCTATTGAGAAGTGAGCCTGCCTTTGTTTTATGGGATTATATCCTTGAACGACTCTCCTTGCCTGTTAAGGGATTGGGTTCCTTTCCACATCTTCATCATTTTTCACCAGCATACCTTGGGCTAGGAGACATCCTTTGTTGGCCATTATGTCGGCTTCCTTGTTCTGAGCTCACAGGACATAGTAGAATGAGCAGGATGTGAAGTTTTGAGTCAATTTTATTATTCTTTCTAGGGTCTTATTTAGAGCAAGTTTGTTGATTTGATCACTCTTATTAAGGGTTTTAATCAGGATTTTAGATTCCTCGAAGATTTGAAGGTTTTCCCCTATGTTCCTTTGAGACAGCTGATAAGCCACTCTGGGATCTGGAGATGCCGCTCTAGATTAGGGCTAGTCAAGGGGATATTCTTCTTGATGCTTGTCTATCTCAGGGATTCACCTAGTCAGCTGAGCTCTTCAGGGAGTAGGTAGTTGTCTGACTTATGAGATCTATTTTTGAGAGTTTCCAGCAGCAAGGCTTTGGCCTTGGCAATGACTGCATTGGTGGATTGAAGTCTATTATTGAAGATGGCTTCATTCCTAGCCAACCAGATTCCCCAGCAGATATATTTTGGGATTGCATTCCAGATTTTAGTCCAAGTTGATTTGATGTTTAAAGAGTGTGGATAGCGATCTTTCCAAGTTGCGAAAAGACTAACCACTGAAGATTGCTGGGGGAATTGGACGTTGAGCCCCATGGTAGCTTACTTCCAGACCTCTTGGGAAAAGAGGAAGTCCATGAATAGGTGATCAATCATTTCCTGGTCCTTGCAGCAAAGAGGGCATCTATGTGGACCAATGATTCCTCTTTTCTCTAGGGTTTCCCCAGTGAGGGTTCTTTTGTGCATGAGATTCTAGAAGAAGAAGTTGATTTTTGGGAGTCCAAATGGGTCCCATACATGCTGCCAAAGCTTTGTAGAATGGATCTGATGTTGTTGTTCTTGAAGGGCTATAAAACCTAGCCTGGCTGAGTAAGATCCGGACTTCCCCTAGCCCCACTTGTCCCTCGAATGTAGGTGCACAAGATCTAGACCAGTGAGTATCCAATTTTTGATGAAGTTGAGGGAGCATTAGGGGGGCAATGTAGATCCCAGTTACTCCAGTTCCCTTCTGAATCCCATGTGCAAATGTCAACAAGTTTGTGGATACCTTTTTGGATGAGCCAGTTACGCAAGTTTGTTATATCTAGTGCACACTTTAGGGGATGGAGACCCATGATCTTGTCCTCTCACAATATAATTCTTTTCCCATTTCCTGGAATTATGTACAGCTGTTCTTTGAAGAATTTTCTAGCCTTGGGTGCACAACTTCCACGGTGTGGTTCCTTTATGAGAAACTTCGTCCTCCATATTCTTTATTACGAGCATGTGCATATATTTTTTAACTAGAACTTGACTTACAGGGTGTTTTTGGTTTGAGAAGATTTTCCAAAGGATCTTCCATCCCATTACTAGATTGGCCAACACAGGATCTCTTACCTAAAGTCCACCTTCAGGTATTGGCCTTTTCACTATGTCCCAGCTTACTATATGGAATTTTTTTTGGTTCCCCTTTCCTCCTTGCCATAGGAAATTTCGAATCAGCTTTGCTACCTAATCGGTGATCATTTTTGGAGCTAAAAGGAAAGATGCCTCGTAGATAGGAAGGGATGAGAGGAGTGACTTGACCAATGTGAGCTTCCCAGCTGAGGTAAACCACTGTCCTCCCCAAGGAGTGATTTTTGCCTTGATTTTGCTGATAATTTCAATCCATTGAGGGGCATTAGTAGTGGCCAAGGTTAAAGGCATCCAAGATACTTGAATTTTTCCCAAGAAACGTATCTGATGAAGCTTAGAGCTAGGGAAATCCTGAGAATAGATTGCTGGTCTACAGCCCAGCCATACACTACACTTTTTCTGTTATTGACCATAGCTCCGGAGACTCTGCAGAAGCTTTGGATTACTCCACTAAAGGCTCTTGCTATCTTAATAGAGGCTCCTCCCGAAAGGATAGAGTCGTCTACGAACAAGGCATAGTTGATTGGGGATGTTCTAGGTATCACCTTGATGCCAGTAAGTGTCCCATTGAGCTTCTCGTTAGAGAGTTTTCGGCTTAGAGAATTTTCCATCAAAATGTATAGGAATGTTGATAGAGGGCAGCCTTACCTGATTCCCCTTGAAGCTTTGAAGTAATTTTCAAGTCTACCATTTACTAGAGGGGATATACATGGTTCTCCAATGCATGCTTTAATCAAATTAACAAATTCAGGGTTGAAACCAAATCCAAAAAGAACTTGGAGAAGGAAGGAATGTCTTACTCTATTGAAGGTGTTTGCCATGTCCAGTTTGATGAGCATACCTTTCTCTTTGTGCTGGTGGTTGGAGTGGATGATTTCTTGCACCAGTATCACATTGTCCAAGATATGCCTTCCTTTGACAAACCCTCCTTGATTGGGAGAGATGATTTTGTCCAGCAGAGGTTTTAATCTATTAGCAAGAAGCTTGGTGGGAATTTTGTAAGACGCGTTGCAAAACGAGATTGGTCTGAATCTATCGAATGTCTTCGGGTTGGATTCTTTGGGAATTAGGACTAGGAAGATGGAGTTTGTGCTTCCTCCCACTTTGGCTTTTCAAAGGAATCCTTTGATCATTCGTTACAAATTAGGCTTGATGATATCCCAGTAGAGTCTATAGAAGTGTATTGAGAATCCATCTGGTCCAGGGGCTTTGTCTAGTTCCATCTTCCATATGACATTGCTAATTTCTTCTTCAGTGAATGGCTTCAGGAGAGATTCATTGTCCTCCTTTTTAACCATCTTTGGAACGTGCTTGAAGAAGTCATGAGATTCCTCGTTATCCTTCACACCTTCTTCTTTGAACAACAGCTGAAAATCAGAGGTTGTTGCCTCTTTTATCAGAGGTGTACCTTTAAGAACAGTCCCATCTGGCGAGGTGATTTCAGCAATGTGGTTTCTAGAGAGGTGGGTATGAATTTGCTTGTGGAAGAAGGCTGTATTCTTATCTCCAAACACAAGCCAGAGATTGTGTGACTTGAGCCTCAAATATTCTTCCTCTTCTCTAAAAGTCCAAAGGGTGCTCATTTGGTGTTCTTTCTCCCTATGAATCTCTGCTCTAGATATGTCTTGAGTCTCCATGCCCATTTGGAGATCCAACAGCTACTTTGTGCTTTGTTTTCTTTGGGTAGTGGGGGAGATTGTGGGCTTTTTAATCCATTGCTTCAGGGCTATTTTGGTGGCTTTTATATTTTGCTCCCAAACATAGCTAGGTGATCCTTGAACATGAATGGACCAAGCCTTATTCACTGTATCCGTAAACCCTTCCCTGTTTTCCCATAGTGGGCTAAACCGGAAGGGGATTGGTCCCAGGTTTTCTTCTTCTTCCATTAGTAGAAGGATGGGTTTATAGTCTGAGTTCCACTTTGGTAGTATTTTTATGGAAATGATCATTTTCTCGCAGAGGAAGGAACTCTGAAGAAGGAATCTGTCCAACCTGTTTGAGTTATGCTCCTCCCCTATTTTGTTATTTGTCCAGGTGTATAGCCCTTTTTTTGGCTTGAATTCCATTAAATCCCATTGTTGAATCAGGTTTTCCACTAAGGGGAGGAAGCAGTCCCTGTTGCTGGTTCCTCCTCTTTTTTCCATTGGGTCTAGGATTAGATTATAGTCTTTGACAATAATTATATTATTAAGGGAGTAAGCATCCAAAACATCAGTCAGGGTTTGCCAGCATTGTTCCTTTTCTACATAGAGTATAGGAAAATAGAGATTAAAGAAAGCAATGTTTATCTTACTTGGTAGGTGTCGGAGTTCAGTGTAGATCTAGTGCTGCATCTAAAAGGAGCTTTCAAGTTGGAATTTTTCAGACTCCCATAGAGTGGCTAACCCACCTCATGTACCTCTAGCACTTACCGCTTTTCCAGATTTTGTTTTCCATTTTGCTTTGTTGAGTTCCAGAAGGGCTTCTCCTTCTATTTTAGTCTCTTGGAGCATGAGGATCTCAAGAAGTTTTGACTTTAATAGGCTCTTGACTGGTTCAGCTTTTGATGGGTTCCCCAGTCCTCTGCAATTCCAAGAGACTAATCACATTATTTACTGGTAGGGGTTGGAGTAGCACCTCCCTTGGGAGGCTTGGTTCTAGTATTTCTACCGATAGACATCTCTATAGTGGCCTGACTGCCTTGCATTTTTTGTCTCTCTTCTTCTTCTTCTCTGGCCTCTCTGTGAGATTTCCTCCCCACTCTTTTCAAGGGCCTCTCAGATGTTTCATCTTCCGAGGATCATGATGTCTCAGGGGTCTTCTTTCTTGTCGTATATACATAGGAAGGGGAACTAGAGGCACCTTTTGGGGTTTGGACTAGTTCCTCTTGCCTTTTTCTTTTTTACATGTTGTTTGCCTGTTGTTCAATCTCTTTATCTCATGGATCTGGGTTTCTTCTGGTGTGCTGAGAATATCACAGGGGTTGGTTGATATGTCTGCTAATGGAGGGAATGAACTTCCCTTTGCTTTGGGTTCTGGAGGACCAACCCTCCTAGTTGAGGCATATTTCCCTTTATTCTTGTTGCTATGCTTGGTTGTCCTTGATTTTTGAACCTAATTCCAGTGGTCTCCCTTCTTTTTCTCAACTACATCCTCTGATTTCTTTTTACAATGCTTGGAAAAGTGCCTATAGCCATGGCAATGTCTGCATTTAAATGGTAGTTTCTCGTAATATAGAACTTTTATGTGTGACCAATCAGCCACTATGAGTTTAATGGCTTCAGATAGACCTTCCTCGAGGTCTAATTCTACACAAATTCTAGCACAAGAATACTAGTCTCTTCTTTCTGCTTGGTTGTTGTATTTACCTAGCTTGTTACCTATGGTTTCCAAGGATTTAGGGTTCCAATAGTGAAGAGGAAGGTGGGGCAGTCTCACCCAGACCGGAATGGTCGAGGGCACATCCTGGGTCGAGTTGAAGTCTAGAGTCCATTGATTCAGATATAGTCCCTAAGGCCCCATGAAATATGGGCCATTTCTGAATACTAGGTTTTTGTCTTCTGCTGCTTCGAATAAAAATACAAAGAAGCCTTTGCCAATGAAATGGCTTTTTATTCCTTTTTTGACTAGTGAATGCCAATTCCTTTGAACCCAGGCTTCTACCGCTTTTGGTGAGGGCCATAAGCCTGTGAACTGGCTGATAAGTCCTCTTTCTTCTAGGTTTAAAGCAGCTTTGAAAGGCTCTTCAGTAGGAAGAGCAACTTTGGGGATAGTTGCCAATTTTTTCACGAAATTCTGTTGGTTTTCGGATGCTGACCTTTTATTGCAAGCTGAAACTAGATCCTAGAATGCGGCTAGCTCTGGTGGCAAGGGAGTTTCCTTTTTGTGGCCCCCTCCTGGGGCCATGACTCTGGTGCTTCTCGCAGTCTCGAGTGTGTCTCTTTGCGTGCTCCCCTAAATTCCTCCTGCCGGACGGAGGCTGCCCTAGGCTCCCGCTAACTAGTTCCTCTCGTGAAGGCTACTCCAGGCTCTCGCTCTCCCTTAAAAACTTATCAACCTTACATTAGTGTATTTTTATGTGTCTTTTAACCATACTTATTTAACGTCTTTTCTCATAAAACTATGTTGTTAATTAGTTTTAATTATTGATTTCAAATAGATTGAAAGGTTTAATTATTTTGTTGTTTGGCTATTTCAATAAAGAATTGTTCTAAACTCCTAATGCTTGTATTTTGTAACAATAGTTGTTGAATCTACATTGTAAATTAATGTTTCCACTCTGAGGTTCTTCCTCTCTTTTTTATTAAATCCATAATGTCAGTTTATTCCCATTAGTCTCACACTTTCTATTTGTATGTTAAGTTTACTTAAATTTACCAATTTAAGAGTTTTGTTGCTCTCTAAATTCCATCTACCTTTAAGGATTAAAATTCTGACCTAGAACTATAAAAGGGATTCTCTTCATTCAATGTTGTGTTAGAATTTTCTTAATCATATCTTTAGTTTCTTTTTCCATTTATATTATAGTTATACTTTTGTATAACTAGACTTACACATAACAAAAAGAATATTACTAACATTTCCTAATCTAACAATACTACACTTTGTATTTATCACATCAGTCTCTGATTAAATATGTTTTTAATTTAGATTCTAAATTGAATAATCATTTATGCATTCATAATTAAAAATGTTCGTAGTTGGCTCCACTCATTGCACAGAACGAAGTGTGAAAACATGAACCAATGTTAAGTGTTGGCTAGGTCTTTGTCTTCTTGTTTCAAACGTTGTGGCACCGCCAAGAAGATGGGTTTCGATTTTGGTGCCCTTGGGGTTCCTGGGCAAGGGGGATTTTGTTAAACGCACACATGGAATGGACATAATATAAGATAAAACATGAGAAATGCATTTAATATTCAAATGATATAAATTTATAATACATTCTTATGACCCTTGGTTTCGTATTCCAAGGTCTCTTAGACTCCCTTAGACTATTCATATTCCATACCCAAAACCCTTAGAGGTTTAGGTGTCCAACATTCCCCCCCTTAATCTGAAGGGGTATATACGAGTCCAAGGAGAGAGCTATAATACAAAATTAGAAACAAATGGTTGAATGTGCTCTCTGAAAATATGGCATAAGGTGGGAGAAATCAAGGTCTCAACTCGTGATGGTTTAAGGATGACCACCAACACTGGAACTCTTAGTGAAGTTCCCAGAACTCTTCCAAATTTAGTAAGAAGCTGAAGTATTCTGCTAGAGGAAGTGATCCCAATTTTATATGAAAAGGGACACCTTTGGGTCTCAATTTAGAATGCTTTGTGTAGTTCCCGAAACTCTTAAAAATCTGGCAAGAAGCTAAAGTCTTCTGCTAGAGGAAGTTTTCCTTAATGCTTTGAAGAAGGATACCATCAACCTCGAAAATAGAGGTCTTCAACATGCGGAAAAAAGGGAGAACTGCAACTTGGAAAGGGAGGCCTCAACCTGAGGTGGTTTAAGGAAGGCCACCAACCAAAGGTATGCTCAAGGGCTTCTATGTCTCTTGCTACAACTCTAAATTTGGGTATGGTTGTCTCTGGATGTAGGCTCAGTCAGAAGGTTCGATTTGTGACTCAGGCTTGCTTGGTTTAGCTATGAAACTTATATATGACCGTCAATTCCCCCCCTATTAGATACAAGGTGAGAAGATGAAGAGATCTCAACTGCAAAACTTTTCAATATTTTAAAAACAAATCTTGTGGTAAGATTTAAATATCTTCTTGGTTGTTGAAACCCATTGCCAAGAAGCAATCCATCCAAGGTGAATATTTGTTCTTGCAAGAGGTTTATTTTAGAAGAATTTTTTTGAATGATGAATATTTTCACCACAATGCTCACATAGATGAAGATCAAAACAATGATCTTTCACATGGCCAACTTTTTCACAATGTTGGTATTTTACAATCTATTGTTGTGGAGGAGGAGCAAGAACGAGTGAAGTTGAACTTCCATAAAGAAACCCAACACTTTGAAATTTGATGGGTTTTGAATATCTGCATCTACATGCAAATTTGCTATTGAAATGGGCACGTGATGGGAATCAATCTCATTATCATTGATTTGATCACTTGTTGGTTGTTGATGGGTGTTTATTTCAACCTAAAATAAAGGATGACTACGTTGTTGTAGCTCATCTCATTGTAGTTGTGACTCAAGTTGCAAAAATTCAACGTTTATTGTATCATCCATTGTAAAGAATATCAAAGTGTTAAGTAACTTTAATACTTCATTAATCTTAGCCATAATCATAATAGTGCAAACTCGGCGAATTAGTTGTTGTCTTATATTGAATTTTTCCTTTTCCCAATATAGAATAGCTAATGGTAAAAGAAAGAAGCTTCTTAAAAGGGATAATTACAAGAGAATAATCTAAACCAAAAGAATTACCTCCGTTGGGCACTATAGGGAAGACGAGAAAGAATGATTACAAGGAAATAGATCTAGCTCCACTACTCAAACCGGTAGCCAATAGTTAGAAATGGTGATTTCCTAGGTTTACATAAACTTCATCAACATACTAATATTATCTATTGAAATAAAAAATATGACGGTTCAAGTGAAATCAATGAACTGCTTGAACGAGCTCTCATAAATGTCATTGTATATGAATTTCTGAAACATTCTAGTGGTTGTTGTGGCATTTCCCACTAATTTACTACATCATTATTCTGATCGCTTCGGGAAACCTTTATTATATAAAAGACATCAATAAACTTTTAAAAGGAATCCACCACATATAAATTTCAACGTACCAAATATACACATTATTCAATTTAACACACCATAAATCACCAAGCGGGAGTCATGACTTGCAAAGCTCAATGTACAACATAATATAACATAACAAACACTATCTCATCTCACCAAACACCTATTATTCTTATCCAAATTGTGAATAAAATTATGGGAAACGAAATCACAGGGGTAAATAGACCAACCTCAAAGATAAATATCATGGCAGACTAACCTTCAACGATCTTACTCAGCACATGGTGTCTTTATGGGATTTTTTTTACATCTTCTTAGTCCAGCTCCCTCATGTGGAAATCGACGAAGAGACCTTGCGTAGAAAATCTAAGAGACTCCTATAGTTTCGTTGTTGGACGTAGTTGAAGGTAGTGAAAATAAGCTACCAAGTCAGCGAGACATACAATAGCTTCACATCGTTTGTACTTGTCCCTTTTCCAAAGTGATGAGACCAGTGTTACACTACAAACCTTCACTTGGATTCAACATAGAAGGAGATTCAACAGTTTGCTCCAACATTCAATATTGCAAGTGACTGTACAACAAGTGTTCCCTTGTTGTTAAGGATAGGGAATGGATCGTAGGTTGGAATTCGATCATAGAGCTCGCTTTTAGAGATAAGATCTTGTTGGGATGGGTTGCAAATGCTTCAATGGAGAAGAGCGATGGTAATTGCAACTAGAATGATCAGTGTGGTCGCACTTTCAATGGTCATGAAAGAGGCTGCGGATACCAAAGAATTGGGTTCATGCTACAACTGGCTGAAAATGAAGAGTAAATCACAGTGAAGGGAGTGTTACGTAACCATTGAGGTGTTACGCGTTCGATGTAAACGAAGAATAAATCATGTCAGAATTTTGTTTGTTATTTTTTTTCTTTTTTCTACAGGGAAGTTTAGATATGCAGGGAATTTTTCTGACAATTGTGACATAATATGTTAGAGAGGCAATCAGGTGTGTTAGGTCTGCAATCTAACAAAAGTAGACAGTAGAATGCTCAGGTATAGTATCAATCCACAAAACTGACATGCAGAGATACAATTTCTTTATAATGTAGAAACGTCCATCATGCAACATGAAATTCAATGCAATATTAATGCACAGCGAATCAATGCCGATACGGATTCGCATACAAACCTCGAGCTTCAATCAACGCACAGAGAAACCCAATGTGCATACCAGGATTTAGCGGGGGTAGAGAGTGAAATTTAGATCCTACGCTCTGACCGGTGTAGATTTGGAAGAGTCTCAACACTGACTAGGTCCAGCGACATACACAGAGATAAAGGCCACAAGAAAATAATGGCTGAAATTTGAGAAAGGCGGGAGAACGCCCACTCTGATACCATGTTAAACACACACATGGAATGGACAAGAGATAAGATATAATGTGAGAGATACATTTGCTATTCAAAATATATACATTTTTAATACATTCTTGTGACCCTTGGTTTCGTATTCCAAGGTCTCTTTTGACTCCTTTATAGTGTTCACATTCCACACCCAAAACCCTTAGAGGATTAGGTGTCCAACACTTTTGGACCTTGGTGTGATTGCGACCTTGGTTGGGGTCATTCTATCCCCTTGCAAAGTTTCAAATAGATATTCTATGTGTGGAGGCTCTTCTCCACTCTGTGGTCAGGGTGTCATTTGGAGGTAGGGGTTTTGATCCTATGGAGGTAGAAATGGCGTGGTTTTAACCCAACATTGTACGCTAGAACACTAAAGGTGTAGTGGCTCCGTTGCCTTGTGATATGGGTGCTTTTATTCTACTGTGTCAATGTATTGGGGATGTAGTTTTGGTATTCCTATGGGGCATGAGTATTAAATTAGTGTCATATCCATTAAATGACCATTGTATTAGTTGATTATTGTGTATAAGGTCGTTGCATCTGGAAGGTTACTCCTGGGCTGTCTTGTAAGCCCACTCCCTCTCTTTTGAAATTATTTTATGTATGCTCTATTTCAAAACTTTTGGGTATGAACAATGGTTCAATTTTGAAACATATATGGATGCCTTCCTATAAACATGTTCCCTCTTGTTCTCTCGGATCTGTGTTGTATACACCTTTGATTTGGTAGGAGCATAGGCCTTTTCAAATTTTTATTAAACATTTAAATAAGAGCACCACAACCTTCTGAGTAAGGAACTCATATAAAGTCATCATACTCAAACAAAACATTGGGGTTAAATGGGGTTTACCTGTCTTTTAACAATGCCTTCAATATGAGGGGAGTGTACTACAAAAGCCAAACAAAATCAAAGACTATCACATTCAAAGGAACTCAACTGTAGTTCTTAATATGGGGTTGCGGGGTGGAGCTCCTGGTCCCAGAATTCCAAAAGGAACAACAATATTTTTCACAAGTGTACTAAAAGGGAAACCTTACCCTTTAGCGGAACAGATCCAAAATACTCTAGGTCCATACATTGCAAATAGAGCATTCTCCAAATTTGGAAGTCAACCTTCCAGAGATAAAATTCCTTTTCTATGCCCTACAATAAAAGGAAACAATATGTAGGTTTAATGCCTTTTGGCCAAAATCAGAAACATTACATCAATGGGTCTTCTCCTCTTGAACTACAAACTATTATGCTCCAAAAGATTTTTAATAGTCCAATTTGATACACAAAAATATTATGATTTTGTTTTAAATGAAGGGCCTTGGTTTTGTGGTAACACCAGGGTTTTCACAACTACAAGGTTTCCATATTTTGATCCAACGAATGTTGTGGTATCAAAAATGACGGATTGGGTGAGACTCCTAAATCTTCTTATTCACTTTTGGCACCATAAGGACCACCTATAGGGGATTGGAAACACCCTGGGAGCTTTTAAAAGGAGGGACATTGAAATAAAATAGAAAGGTACCTTCACCTTTTCTAGGATTTGTATGGAGATGAATCTTAGCAAAGGTCTCCTAGATCGTATCAATTTAAAACACAAAAATTTTCAATGGTCGAAAGTCTTGGACTATGAGAACATGGCATTCGGGTGTCAAAATTGTTTCCAAACAAGGCATCTACACAACACAACTCCACAAATAAAAAATTACTCAAAACATAAAAGGCACATAAGCCAAGAGGATGGTAGTTCACATATCCACATTTATCTAAAGAATAAGAAGAAACTATGGAGAATGCAACCAAAGAAGAAGGGGGTTTTCATGATGTGGGGTAGATACAATAGCGATCTAGGAATCCAAATTTTAACCATCAATGCATCATATGGAGGATGAACGAGGGGGTATAAAATGTCCCCACATATCAAAAAGCTCATATTCGAACAAAGAACACCCTTTAGAGTCAAATGTGGCAATTTTGGCTTTAGTTCTTGTGAGGCCAAAATATGAGGTTTGGCAACAAGTATAGAAAAAGAAAGGGAAAAGGGCAAAGACAAGTGATTCCTTTACTTGATCTTTCCCCATAGTGTTTTTTTTTATATTTCTCTTTTTTCCCCTTTTTATAGTTTCATAATGTATGCAAATATTAGTATATCACTTTTTTGTTAATTATCTACCACACAAGGATTTGGGCAAATCCTTGATGAATGCACATAATATGTTTGTGTATACAAAATGTAGTTTTTTTTCAATATGAATGAAAGTACAAGTTTATTTTCTTAGGAAAAAAAACAAATATTTGTTCCCAAGTGTTGATAGCCAAAATAATCCACATCAACATTTAGGAGACCACTCGGTGAGAGCCCCAAATTAGACTCTTTTCCATTTGGAGTGGCGGTTCTGACTAGTTCTGAATTGGGTCCAATTACCCGTACAGATATGCTCCAATGGATGGAGAATAAGAAAAGATGAAACAATATAAAGAAGTAGTAGAAATGTATTGGTAATAATTGACAAAAATAGAAAACAGAAATATCAATTAAATTATAATACAGACTAATAAACTTAATAACCCAGGCGTTGTTATATTGTTGTGAAAAATAAAGGTAATGAATAACATGAAAATATAGATATTCAAATTATAGCGTTAATTGTAACAATTTAAAGATAATTAATTAAATTAAATAGTTAATTAAATTAATTAATAAGCACATTCACATACAATTTTCGTTAAACTTATACTCGTAATGAATAGAAAGGAACATATCAAACATGAAAATATTTCAATCAAGTTATCATGAGCATAAGCAATAAAGCATAAGACTATAGTTCACTTATAAATTAAAATAAAACAACTGATATAAGTACCAATTCACCTTTACTCTTCATACATTTGGAATCAACAGATTGTTCAATTTATATTAAATAAAATGTAGTGTACAATTGTTACAGATATGGAGCTAATGGGAATTTTGCATTGTTGATGAACTTCTAGAACCAATGGTAGCTCAAGAGGAGAATGAGGCTTGATGTTCATTTAACAAATGAAGGCATGTGCTTGCAAAGGTGGCAGTAGTTGAGTTGCATATTCTATAAAAACCTTGGTTACTTGTAAGTAACCATAAGGTTTGATTAAAGGTTCCCTGATCAATTCAAAATCTACTTTTAACAGTTGCTCGATCCTTTTATTACATTCTGCTTTGTCAATTTACCACTTTTGTTTTAATATCCTTTGTCTTTGGGAAATATTCCTATTAATATCTTGGTAACAAATTGGCTTCCTTGAGTGATTGGGTGATAGATTGAACAACTAAACTTGAAAGATTTTCAACATCATCTACCAATATTTTAACCAAATGTATCTTGTCTTTCCAAGTGTGAAGAGTTGTAGACTTTTGCATTTCATTAATTTTTGGTGAGTTTGGATAAAATCATTTGGGGTCTGCTTGCCATTGTACAAGTTCACTGAGCTTACATTTTACATCATCATATTGGATTTCAATATCAACAAATTCATCAACCAATGAATTAACTAAGAAATTTCGACCAAAATTTCTTACTTTCGTTGAGTTTATCACTGAGCTATTTTTTCAAACAATTTGTATATGTATGGTTGTAGGTGCACTTTGTGGTAATTTATTTCGAAATAGAGATACATAGTGCCACAAAATAGACTAATGAAAGCCTTAAATCAACAACATGTAATTTATCTTGCACTCAGAAATAGTACAACCCATTGATAACATTTACAACAAGAATATAACTCCAAATTTGTTAGCTAGAATAAAGACTTTACAATGCAAAAAGAACAAGGAACCTAGGGTACGCTCCAACAACACAATCTTCCAAATAACAAAGCCTTCTTTTAGCAACTCTAGTAATGTAGACTCCAACAATACACCTCTCAATATGGTTGTGACTTCCTCAAACAACTAAAACAATGTAGTGACTCCCCAACGAGAACAATAATAGACAAGGGTACTCACACAACCATAAAAAATGATACGCTTGAACCATAAATTTATTAGCAGTCCAAATCAGTCCTGAAAGAGTCAAATCGACCCCAAGAATAATGATAATACTTCATAGGAAATTTACTAGCAAAAGGTGACAAAAATCAACGTCATAAGCTTATATATTTTGGCCTAGGAAGGTGGATCTAAGCCCTTTGATAAATTCTACTCTCATATTTCATTTAATGACCCAAATTGTGTGAAACATGGTAAACAAGCACAGAAGGGGAACTCCAACCAAATGCTCCAGCGAAAAAATAGTAACTCGACACTCCAAATGTACTAAGACTCAGACACTTCAAGGATGTGAACTCAACTTGTATGAAGAATATAGAAGACCAAAATTCATATCATAAAATTAACAGATAACACCTATGAATTACTTCTTTCTGTTAATTCCTTCTCCTTCATCAACAATGAAGCAAAATGTCAAATTCTGAGTGATTCTGCTCCAATACTAGTTAGGGTGTATAGTTTCAACATCAAAACCAACAACCAGAATGAGGGTTTCTAAAAACCCTTTTATATTTTTTAAGAGCTATCCAAAATTTTATCTTTCAAATAAAAAAGTGCAAGAATGAGGAGAGACTCCTCATTTCCCCCGTTTAATAACTCACTTGACTCTTTCACCACCTTTTTACCTTTTATTTTAATAATGTCAATTCAATGGGTTTTCTCACTTTACAGTTAAAAAATAACTTTTCATTAGCCTATGACCCATGTCCCCTTTCTTCCACTTGAGCTTTTATAAGGTGTTCTCCTAGGTGAATTGTGTTCCCTTAATTAATTTCTCCGTCCTAGCATAGGGGAACTTAAATAAGCTAGTGAAATCATCTTTTTATGTCTCCCAAGCAAATGGAGACATTACATCCCTCTTTGTGAATGGCTTGTAGGTAAAGGGTTGTTGTTCGATGTTTCTACGTGGACAACTGAGGGGTGTAGGAAAGGTTGGAATCCATCCCAGACTCAACCCTCTTTATAACCTCTTGCAAATATGTTGAAATCCCATATTCCAAGTTGTGCCCCAAGCCATAAAAGTGAGGAATATTCGATAGGATGGGATATTTTAGATCATACCTCCAAACAAATTTATGGCTCTAATTTTCCTTAAAGGTTTGCCCCCTAAGCTAGGAATTTGAGCTAAAATTTGATATCCTAATGGTCTTCTGAAATTTAAAAAAAAAATGTTGGACTCTAGCTCTCGAAAAAAATTCTTACTGCAAAAGTCTTAATAAAAGGAGGAATACATGATCCATTAAGATGTATCCTATGTTAGGAAGTTGGTAAAACAATTTCTCCCCCATTTTTGGAATGCTCCTTTTCAAAACTATTTTGGGAAAGCACCTTACTAGGGATTATCCCCCAAACTATCATGACCCAATTACATTTTAAAATTATTTGAAACTTGGGAGAAGTGATACTTAGGAACCTTTGCAAAGAAACCAATTTTCAAAATAGACTTTCCAAACTTCATTTATCGAAAAATATAACACTTCGATAGTGAAATGCAGGGAGTTATATGATGAATGAGTTGACAATTATGATTCGTGAACACCACCAAGGACACCATTGTTAATCACTCGCAACTCTAGAAAGTGGGGAGTTCAAGCGGTTAAGAGCAAAGCGACAGGGGAATTGGGTGAGTAGCTGAAGAAGAGCATCGTGGCAAAGATGTGGCCTGATCAGAGGTGATCCTAGGAATGACAAGGAGATATTTTCCTCAACCATCATTCAGTTTCCCTTATTTCTATTTTTTTGTAATTTTTGTATTTTAAATAATGGAATCAAATCTGATTGCAATGATTTGGGCAGCAGGCCTCCACATGCCGAGACAGCTATTTGATCAGACAGCTGGAGCTTGGTTAAGATATTTTTGTAACTATTTTTCAAGCTCTCCCTCTCCTTGTAAATAAAGGTAGGAAACACTTAATAGAAGTTCCCAAATCCTACATTTGAGAGGCCCTTTGTTTGTAGAGAAACTGGTTCCGTTTTGGTTCAATTTTCTTGTTCATGAGGTCATTTGCTTGTTAATGTAATGGACTGGTGATTTTGGACTCCTCTAAAAGTTAATGAAATTGTTTTATTGTTTCCAATCAGATAAATTTGTAGTGTGTTTTCCCCTCTGTATATCACTTCATATGTGTCTTTCTTTCTTTGAAATATTGTAATGAAGCTGCAAGTATCACTCTCGTTCAAGGTTGTATATTTGCTGCTATGTAGTAACCGTACCTTTGTAAACTACATATTTACTTATGTACTTATAATTTGCACAGATTTTCTTAATTTTATTTGGTGACAAATGTATTCATGATGTGTAGATCTTGGGACCTTAATTAGTGCTCCACTATTTATGCCATTTCACCTCCTCATTCTTCCATACTTATGGTGGAACTTGTTGCTTAGGATTATGTGTTGTATCCAACCCTCTACATCGAATTCCCTCCTTTATTTCCTCCTCTTCATTTTTACTAAAATGCCAATACTAAGCTACCTATTGTTGTGTGTTAGCATGAGAACTAGACATTTCTCTTTGAGATTAGCCATATTTACCCCCTGAGTATTTTGATCTATGTATTTTCTTGAGTTTACCTTGATGAAGGGTTATTCAACGAAGTCCTGAGTTATCTTTTCAAACTATGTGACATATGGAGTGTAGCAGAAAGCCCTACTGATAATATTCAAAAGGACTCCTCCTAAGACACCCTAGGCACTAGTCCCATGTTAGCCTAGAGGTTGTCTCTATGAGGCCATTATATCTCCTGAAGCACTTTTGTGACAATTTATAGAAAAAGCTACAACACCTTTTTGGCGTCGTTGGTGGGGAACAAATAGAATATTTTTCCCAGGGTACGACAATTTTTACATTCCCTCTGTCAGGTGAGTAAGGGAAGTGTGGGTTGAAGAGATCTCACCTTGGTGACTCCACTATTAGAATCTTATTGTAAACATCTTGGCAACTCCATTATATGAATCTTATTATAAACACCCTGGCGACTCCACTATCTATATCCTTATTTTGTCATATTGGCTTTCAAGAGGCCTCATAATTGCTCTGATGCTAAACAACATAAAACTTCCCCTACATTTGAACTTGAGATCACCCACCTAGAGGGCTTTTCAAAATCGCCTTTTTTGCATTCTTGGCGAACAAATTTTCCCCACTGGGTTTTTTTTTATGTTGCTGGTTACACCCATCATATCCCTTCATTTCATGAATGGTATCCCTATGTGCCTAGATTCAATGGAGACACAGATAGAAAGTCAGACCAACACCTCAAGGATTTTCATGAATGCATGGAACAATTGGGTATTGTTTTTTAATATATGAAAATGAAATTGTTCATGTATTATTTAGAAGAAGATGATACACTATGGTACAAAACAATGGCTCGTGGCATCATATCTTCCTTAAAGAGATTTCACATAACATTTAATCTTTTTTGAAAAATATTATATCTTCTAGATGCTCTATTTGAATATTTTTGTGCACATTTTAATATTGAAAATATTTATGAGGTTAATGACCCTGCTGAAGATGTTTGTGGGGCTCAACTCCAAGAAAATATATACATATCTCAAGAAGCACTACCCAACAATCAAGAAATGGAAGAAGGACGCATTATGAAGTTGTAAATAAATGCTCAGATATCTTATTATGCCGAATTTGATGATTCTCCTTCTTATGATGTGTCATGGAAAGCTACACAAAAAGAGGAGGCCCACCAGGAGGTTAACAAGGTGGATCTAATTTACAATTCATATCCTTCACCTAAAGAACAAGTGCAAGAACCTTCTCCAATTTATGATTCTGATGAGTATAAGATGGTTGCAAACATTCAAAGGGATTTGCTTACCAGCAAATGGGGAGAAGGCTTCCAGCAACAAAATTTTCAAGAAGATCCCAAATTTGAAGACCCAAGAAGTGCCTGTGGTTGCCTTTTGCAGAAATATTCATTCCTGGAAGCTGTTCAAGAGAGGGAGACAACCATAAAATTCTCTCATCAACTCTATGATCCAGTAGATGACTATATAGAATTGTGCTTTGGTAAGTGGAATTTTCAAGAAAATGAGGCAGCTGCAATTTTTTATCGTCAATTCTATGACCTTGTAGTTGACTACATGACAACATTCTTTGGTCAGCAGCAGAGGTTGTTTCTAGAGTATGTATCAAGTTTTTTTTTAAGATTTTTCATGGTGCATGCTTGTTTTGATTTTTAAATTTCAGCAGCATGGAGGCATTAGGTCCAACACCCAATGTTGACTTGCTACCATTGGAAGGTTGACCTCACTTGGGTGAATTGATCCCTATTCATAATTAGGAGTTGTATATAAATAATATCACTACCTGAGCATTTAATTTCCAATTGTTATAGTTTCTATTTTTGCATTTTAGTATTATGAGGAAAGGACTCCCAACAAATAAAGTTCCATGGAGATTTTTTGGTTTTATAGGTTCAACATATTTTTGAATCCATGCCCAATGGTGAAGGCTACTATTATGTAGGTTCTCAACACCTTTCCAGCAAGGCCCTGTCCCTAGTTGGAGCCAATGTTGTTACCTACTACAAAATGTGTTTTCAATTTTCCAAAGAGAAAACGATAAGAGACATTTGCAGTCATCTTCCAAGACTCAAAAGGTCTAAAATCCCAAATTGAACCCTCTCCATTGGAAATTTATCTGAAAAAATATTTCCAACAATATGTGGAAGTCCAAAAATTGACTCCTGGATCAAAAGTTATGGTCTTCTGAAGTTTCAAGGATTGAAGCCTTGTGAAGGCATATCAGAATATCAGAGATAACAATATCAGAGGTCCTGGCATATCGGTGATCACATATCAAAGGTCCAGTGATAGTTGGGCTTATCAACGATCTCATGTCGAAGATCTAGTGACAGTTGGGCACATTAGCGATCACACTTGAGAACAGTTGGGCATATTGGTGATCGCACACCAAAGAGGTCAAGCATATCAGTGATCGCACATGAGAGCTCAGAGGAGATCGCAACATCAACAATCACATATTGGAACTTCTAAAAGTGCAACCCTTTAAAAGGTTCAACAAGGGTAATGTGTCGATAGTGTAAAATCATCAGGGGACTCAAATATAGGTTTACAAAGGATTTCATCACAAAACCAAGGGCGTGTGGGCCATTTTCTCTCTCCTCTAGCAGGATACATGGTGACATCTGATTAGCTTCGATAAGCTACACGTGGCGGAATATGATTGGATCTGATAAATACATGTGGCATCATATGATTGTTCCGATAAACCTAAAGTGGCATCTAATGTCAGCATGACGTGGCGGTACAGAAGGACACTTGGTAGGCATTTTTATCGTTTTGAGGGGCCTAAGGGAACATATTTGGGTGACACGTGTCACCACTCTAAAATTTCCATGTGGAGTGATGACGTCATAATCGGAGATTGGCATATCGAGATTGTGGAATATCACAAGTCCAATGTTAATCCTCTGATTGGAAACTTCCGATGAAGAGGGGCTCAAATATTGGGCTAGCACATTGTCGCTAGAAGAGTTTAAAGGATCAGGGGTGCAAAGAACTTTACAAAGGAAAAATGGCCCCCAACAGGATTCTAAATGCCCTAGAACCTTAAGGCTAAGCCTCTGATCACAACCCTCAGTCCTATGATGAAGAAATGCAAAAAGGGGCTAAGCAAAAGGGCCCAAAGGATATCAGAACTCGCCATTTTGTAGTGTCTTTAAGAGTAAAAGTATCAATGAGGAAAAACCTTTGATATAACATTATGGCTATATTACAAGGTGTATAACACTCTGAAAATGAAATTCAAGGAGTTATGTGATGGATGAGTCGATAGTTATGATTCTTGAACACCACCAAGGCCACCCCTATTAATCGCTCCCAACTCTAGAAAGTGGGAAGTTTAAGTGGTTAACAGGAAAGCTATAGGTGGATCAACCAATTAGATTAAGAAGAGAATCGTGGATGAGATGTGGCTTTATAAGAGGCAATCCTAGGAATGGCAGGGAGATATTTTCCTCAGCCATTGTTCAGTTTCGCTTATTTCTATTTGTCTTTAACTTTTGTATTTTAAAGAACATAATCAAATTCGATTGCAATGATTTGGGCAACAAACCTTCACATGTTGAGACATCTAGTCGATCAAACAGGTGGAGCTGGGCCAAGATATTTTTGTAACTGGTTTTCAAGCTCTCTATCTCCTTATAAATAGGAGGAGGAAACACTTAAGGGAGGTTCCCAAAACCTCCATTCTATAGGCCCTCTATTTGCAGATAAAGTGGGTCCATTTTGGTTCAATTTTCTTGTTCATGAGGCCCTTGGGCTGATACAATTGTTGAATGTAATGGCCTAGTGATTTTGGACTCCATCTCAAAAGGTTAATGAAACTGTTTTTGTTGATTCCAATCATATAAATGTGCAGTATGTTTTCCCCTATGTATATCACTTCATGTATGTCTTTCTTCCTTTGAAATAGTGTAATGAAGTTGTGGGTATCACTCTCATTCATGGTTGTATATTTGTTGCTAAGTGTTGGGAATAATACTGGGGGGGTTAAATCAGTATTTACAAATCAATAACTTTTTCCATTCATAATCAGATTTATATATGCTACTTCAGTGAAGCAAACTTGCGTGTGCACGCAAGTGTTCTTAAGGAAACCAGCATATATCCAGTGAAATTTTGATTCGGTTAATTCATTATATGTTGATCTTTAATCAGTGCATCAATAATTTATTAAACATTAAGCAGTAACCATGTGCAGCAATAACATAATAAACCATCACACGTAAGCAACACACACGAACACCAACATTTAAGGTGGAAAACCAATGCGGGAGAAAAACCACCTACTGTTGTTGTCTCTGTATTCTTTTAATATAAATAATAATCTATTTACAATCTTGTATTGGTGTAGACTCATATTGGTACACAAGCACCCACCTACAAAAGGCTACAACCTTCTCTCTTTTTCCAACTTCTACTGGAAGGGAGCTACAACCCCTTAGCTCTTGTACTAGCCGATATGTTTAAAAGTACGTAGGCGCCAACCTACAAAAGGCTACAACCTTCACTCGTTCTCCAGCTGATACTGGAAGGGAGCTCCAACCCCCTAATCAAATCACCAGCCACTACTGGTAGGAAGCTTCGACTTCCTCACTGAAGGCTCCAACCCTTAGTATCCTCCATGGACCATGTTTCATAAATTTTCAGACTGGATACTCCTGGTACACAACAACACAATATGAAGGCCACGTTTCATCAAATTTTCATACTGGACCCATCAGTAACATTGAAGCTCAAAATCAATCACCATTGCAATACATCCAGTAAATACATCTGCATCAACCAATCACTAGAACTCAATCATTAATCTCTAATATAACTGAAACCCAATCATCAATCTCTGAATCAACCATAACTGAATCAATCAATCACTGAAACATCTGACATGGTGAATTAAACATTCATTCAAACTTAATCGAATTCAACCAATCAACTAGAGCAGGCAGATAAATGTAACCAGTACACAGATCTAAACCCGGAACACTGCATCAACAACCAGAACCAACTGTAACCTCAAAAGTCATGTGTCAGAATGTATACACTACTTCAATGAAGCCAACCTGTGTGTATACGCTACTTCCTTTAGCCCAACCTGCGTATACCTCTAAGGATACTAAATCATAAAACCTCTGAACCACACATTGTACCAATCAATAACATTTTGAAGATCTATTGTCATATTACAAAGTTCTAAACAAATAGCAACAAGGATCACCCTTCTTTCTCAATCAATTAGTGAACCAGACTCAATCTCCTTATACAATAATTTTACTTTTAGATCTAATGAAGACATCATTGAAAAATAGAAGTAAAACAACAACACTGATCAGATAGATTATTCATCCTTGAACAACAATATTTTCTTTTGCATACACTACTTGGAAGTGTCGAACTAGCATGTATACGCACCTTCACCAAGGCAAACCAACATATATATCTGCAAATAAAAACTTATATCTTCACATCTATTCTAGACTTCAGATATACCCATATCATAGCATTTAAAGCACAAAGCGTTTCTTATCACTCAAATCTATCATATCCATCATCAGATCACATAATGATAAGGCATTATGATCATAATCCATCATTAGATCTCATCCATCATCAAACAATCAGGTGCATACTTAGTCTAGATCAAGAAAAGAATCAGAAACCCATAACATGCATATTTTCTTTTGATCTAACACTCCATAAGATATTCATTACTTGTGCACTTATCCCTTTGATCTCATCCTCCTTATATATTTTTAGCCTTTCTCAATACCTCGGACCAAAACAACACTTAGAACATGTGGTATTCTTAGACGGGATCAAATAACCATTACTCCGCTTAATATTTTGGGATAATACCATGGTATTGACACTTGGTATTCTTTAATATTGAATTTCGTTGATTTTCCAACCCATGCACGCTTTTCCTCTTGTGAAAGCGCGTGCATACGTATATGCTCTTTTTGTACAGTGAACCCACGTATACAACTTAACATACCAGGAAATGTCCTTTTTCTTCAACTTCTTGATTCTGAATTGTAGTCCTTTGTTCCTTCATCCTATTATTTTATACCATTACTTTTTCCCCTCTGAATAGACCTATTATAATGTGATTTTCCATTGTACATTACTTCTGCATTGATTCCTCTGAACTGCTCTACATTTTGTCACATCTGTAAACACAACTAGCATGCATTCTGTAACATCTGATATCTCTCCTATAGATTCATATAGTTACGTAGATTCATCTAATTACCATATACAAGTGAGTTGTTTTGCTACAAGTGGGTTGCCATCAAGTACAACACATGTATCATAATGCCAACAATCTCCCCCTTTGGACTTGATGGAAACCATATTGGTGTTTATTACTTTAAGTTGTAGAACCTGTTAGATGTATCAAGCAACACCAAGATACTCTCCCCCTTTGACATCAAGGGAAAAGGGTGGACCAAGATATTATCTTCTTTGGATATCAAGGGAAAAGGGCTGACCAAAATGAAGGCTTCCATATCTAAACAGCTGAATAGGAACATTGAGCATGCTCCCCCTAGGCACATGATGAATTCTTTGATTAAACTCCCCATTTGTACATGTTGAGATGCATTAAACCGTCCATGCTTCCACTGAGCTTTATCATAACCTTCCATGAATCAACTAAGCATATGTCATATCTCCAAGCAGTAACACAAAATCATTCACATCATATCATATGTATGTGAAAACACCATAGCCATCATCTATGATCATAACATCATCATCAAGAACTGCATGATCTTTCCATAAGAACCCTCAATATATCAACCATATATCATCACTAGGGAACATCCCACATCCGATAAGCATCAACCATGATAATCAACATATGTGAGTAACAAACCTATCATCCTAAAGTAAGAAGTCATCATCATTATGTGACTAAGTAAGCCATGTCTCCGAATATCCATGTCTTCAAATAGCTATGTCTTCATGAGACCTATAATAACACCATTCTCTTGGCCAACCAACAATATTTATCAATATGCAACTTAAGTGATTATCCATGTATCTAGTATAATGTGTATCCATCAAAGAGATAGCAATATGTATCTAGCAAACCATGAGCTCATAGTCATTTGTCAAGATTTTTTGATACCATCAACGACAACAATCCTCAACCATGTGAGAGCCAAGAACTATATGAATCCTCATCTATAACTATACCATGTGAAGTTCATGCACCTTTGAAGGCACGATGACAACAACATAAAATAAATGACACTTATCAAATAATGAAGTTGTGTACTCAAGCTTTGTTCTTCTCCTTGTCCTTATGAAGATCACCATGTAAGTAACATACCATATGTACTATATGCATCATCAAAAGAGTCATCCACAATCATCCATAAATCTGATCTGAATAACAACTATGTGGCTCAAGAAATATAAGTATCATCTAAGATTTCATCATAAACAACTCATGACTGCAACTTAGCATGATGTATCATTTAAACACTTCATCAACATAAGCATCCTCACCATTGATAAGAATCGTTATGTACCAAAGACTTCTTAAACATAATTCAAAAAATGCATTATTAGAAGCATAACATATTCTCCCCCTGAACTTGTGCTACCTGTTCACTGTCAGATCTGATCATTGCATATATCAGTAAGAATCATCATGGCATTATCATCAACCAGTAATACATCAAGTCATCAACCATTTATGAGGATCAAAAGCACTTCCAAATAACATACATAGACCGTAATCATCAATCATCAAGATAGAAAATACAATTGATAATTAGCTAAACCATATCAGACCCCTTTTCTAAGTCTATCCCACAACTTCTTCATTAATCCAACATATACGTGACTGTGCAACTTCTAACTCGTGTATATACGCGACTTGTCTTCATGATACCTGCTTATGAGAATTAGAAAACTGAAATTTCATACTTTCAGTTCCTCCTGAGTCTACCATGTCTATATACTGAGTTATGCCACATTTTTCTGATTGTGATTCCTTCTTCTTCCATACCTTGGAGTGTGATGATGTTTTCTCCTGCATTCTTTTGCTATATGCCCAAACTTGTTACAAACATAACATCTTATATATTTCATATTTCCTCTATAGCAACCAATGGCTTTGTGACAAAACATATAGTAAGAAAAAAATATCCCTTAAAGTATCTGGAAGCTTATGATCTTTCTATGTGATGGTTATTAACTTGAACCATTCGACTTCTGCATCTGGCTGCAACATGTCCAAAATTATGACATATAAAACATTCAACATTATTCATTAGAGGAAAGAAATGATTATCACTTCCATAGTTAGGAGTAAATGATTTTCTTTGAGGACTTTCTTTCCTTGGTTGTTGATGGGGTTGACCTCTTATCTCCTTGTTGAGAATTTCATATTTTGCATTAGAGTTCCTTGCTTTAGTTTGTGAGCTAGATTCACCTTTAACAGTTTCATGAAAACCAAGACTAGATTTTATGGTAGGATACTTTTGACTACTAAGAATATCATCCAAAATCTTAGTACTATCTTGAAATCGTAAAAGTTTATCCTTTTCTTCTAATTTACCTTTTAGGATATTTACCTCTACCTGATATTGCTCTTCCTTTTTTGGATTGTAGGTTACTGTGGTGTGGTTTTTTAGAGGAGTTTGGATTTTCCACAGTGTTCATCTTTATATGGTCGATGTTTCGAGTCTAAACCCAGACTCATCATCAGGACTGATGTACGGAGAAAAGAAGGAAAAGGGTTTGGTATAAATATGAAAAAGGTAATATGCAAAAACAGAATGGCCGACCCAATGTTTATTTATTATAATTTTAATTATTTAAATTATTATTTAAAT